>JACGDI010005719.1:551040-562157 GCA_014898725.1 Jacaranda copaia
TATTTTAACATGTTCGCCTTAGTAATAAACATACTACCTTATTCAATTCATAAAACTTTTAGTCATTTATCATGTTGGGCATATAGTTGAATTAGAAATCTTGAGACCATAATACCATTAAAGGGGATGGTGTGGCTCAACAATAATGGAATGCTTACATTAAATGGCATCACAACCATCTAAAATAGACATTGTAAATGCTAGACATATTTTTTTGAAAGTTAGGACCTGCGACAATGTTTCCTTTAAAGTGGTGGTGCCATGCCAAGATCTACAACAAAAACGTTACCACATGAGCAATGTCTTCTAGAACACCAAGGTGCCTAGCATACTATCTGAAAGAAAAAGCTTGGCATCAAAGCAGTATTTTCCATATTATCGTGGCATCAGCATATTATCTAAAGTAAAAATTGGTGCACTAACATTATTTTCCTTATTGCCACTATGTAGCACATATACACTTGGTTGCACAACCGACACTAATGACTAACATGAAGCCATGGTGTTGTTACTTATGAGGAAAAAAGTAGGGAGTATACTCAAAAACAAATCAACAATATATTTAATGAACAGGTCTTGAAAACAAGACACAATATTTCAATCCATATTTCAAAAAATCATGCATTTAATCTGCAATTGGAGCTTTTTACCAAATGAAATTGTTTGCTTAATGATCCAATAAGATACACTGCTAGTAAAAGAATATTTTCAAGGCAATAATATCAATAAAAATGAACTTTTGACTATGAGTAACATTTTGGTTATTCACTACTACTAATGTTCTTCATCATCCAAATTAGCAATTATGTCACGATTAGATCTTGGAAGATATCATAGAGTGGGAATGTACATATGTCAACACCTATGTATTGAGCACAAGTATAAAGGATTTGTTTGGTTGTTTTTTGGATGTTTTGACAAAAATATTTTGGGAGAATGTATTTTGGTAGCAAGATTGGAGAATATGATGTTTGTTATTAGTTTGGGAGTTGTTGGAAAATAAGTACCTTTTCACATATGAGAGTTTGTTATTCCACATAAGTACCTTTTCCCTTTATTTTGAGTTTTTTATACTTTACATTTATTGTTTGGTTTCACTTACCATTTCAAAAAACTATATTTTTTTGGAATCAAATGTAATTTGGTTACCTTAGATAAATTTTAGATGGTAGAAATGTTTGATGATAAGGCAATAAAGTCGAATGAGGCCATTTAATTTCCATCTATAAGTAATCAATCAAGTGAAAGGGGCATGTTAGAGGAGAGCTCCTCAAGCAGTAGTAGGTCGGATAGCTCATTGATTGAAGATATCGAGTTGCGAGAGCATCATGGGCAGGGTCTTCAAGTAGAGATAGCTGAAGTAGGGCGCCATCTATGGCTCCTAGTTGACTTTGGGTTTCAAAAGGGATATTGGTGACCTTTACCTATTATAGTGACATTAGGTTGGATTTAGTCCTTAGTGAGCTAAACAACCACCGAGCAAAATATTATATCCCTTTAGAATTTGAGCTTATTCTCTCTAGCCCAAATGATCTAATGGATTGATTTCCCCAAGATTGCATCATAGACCATGATTTCATGTTGGAGTGAGGTTTGAGATTTCCTATTGCTCGTCTCATAACTAAACTCCTCAAAGGGATCGGTGCCAGCCCTATATAGCTTTTTCCTAATTCCTTTTCCATTCCTTATTATTTTTTCGTACTAATGATGTTTGACCAATCATCTTTTCTTGTAAATTTTTGCAATTTATTCCATTTTTTGAGTGCAATGAAGTCAAGGAGCGCCAATAAGTTTGGATTTACTTAATTTCCTATCTTAGATAGTAAATTTTCATTACCCATTCTTCATTTCATGAGAATGATTGGAAAACTAATCTTTTATATTCTACTTCCCGTTACTCAGGCCTTCAATATCTTATAAGGGTAGAGAAGAGGGAAAATCGACCTCCCAAGTAAATGAGAATCCTTCGTGGCATTATCTTTCTCCGTGACCTAGCATTTAGGGTGATGGAGGTGCGAGACTTCATTAGAGAGGGCATTATGGTTTTGGTGGGCTTCTTGATTGCCTAATTATCTCGTCGGGCACTCACCTAGGTAAGATTCTTTCCTACTTTTCTTTTTCCTCAAATTATTAAATGTTATGATTTTCTTTGTAAGTTTCTATCAGAAAAATTATTTATTCTTTAATAGATTATTTGCTAATGTACCGAGCATGTTAGGCTACTATTGCCAAACAACACTGGGTCAAGAATCGATGTGAAGCTGTAGCTACTAGACACTTAGTGCCGATAGCACCTTCTGCTTCGTCTGCAACTCCTTTTCCCCCAATAGCACAAAGCTCATCTCTGCCTTCTCTACCCTAGAAGAAAGGGCCTCTAAGGTTGAGGCCACTAGAAAGGTACCTCTACTTAACAAATCTACGAGCAATAAAGGGAAAAGCCTCGCTTGCAAAGACATTCACTTGTTTGATCACGTTGAAAATGACCAACGTAGAGAGGTTTCAAATCCCAGAGTTTCTTAAGTCTCATTTGATGATCTTGTAGTTTCAAATTTTCCCTTGATATGGCAAACAAGGCTTATTAGATACATCCAAATAATAGTATTGCAGTTGTGCATCTTTTTAGAGGATGCTCGCCACATAACCTACTAAGGCCTTTGCTTTTCACGCCAATATGATAAGATTTCCCATAGGAGCTTGATTTTTTTCCTCAATCTTGTCTAATCACTTGCTTTGGTCATTTCTGTTTTAGATGCATAATAGATGTACAACCTGTACCACTGTTTCCAACTGTCTCTATATGATCAAACTAAGCAACAGGTTAAATATGAGGTTCTGAAGAAAGAAATTGTGGAGATGTTGAAAATAAAGTTGGAGTTGATACAAATGTGCATCAATGAATTGACAAAGGAGCTAGAGGAGAAAAAGACTCTCGACCAACAACTAATGAAGGCTTCGATCAAGAAGAACTTGCTCAAGTAACGAGTGAAGAAACTATGGCAAGGGGCCAACCAGCTCATCAGGCAGGATACTCAAAGGGTACAATGCCTAAGACAGGTATGTACATTTATAGTTTTAGCATTGGCTGCCCTAGATCTAGAAGGAGACATTTATCAGCTCATACAGAGTTTGATCTCTACGAACATATATACTGCATTGGTTATGGACAACACCAAAGACAGCTTCCATAAGGCCATGTCTCAGTTATGGAAATTAGGCTATTAATTCAAGGATGACCATTTCATGCCTCTTAACCTAATTAAGGATGAAAATTTGCAAGATTACCTGATGAAGCTCCAGTTGAGGTTGAGGCCCTTGCTTACCCTAGCCTATTGATTTTGGCCAATGAGCTTGACTTTGTAGCCCTATTTGCTCACAAAGTTCATAAGAAAAGAGTTGACACAGTGACCTTCTTCCCACCTATCCTAAAGTTTCCACTAGCTAAGCTAGGTTTTCTCTGCCTAATGCGATGATCGACCTTGAGCAAGAGCAGAAAGCTTAAGCGCTTATGGAGTTCATGGTTGTCGATGCTGGAGACATCAATGATTTTGATTGAGCAACAAACGAGGTAATGCAGAGTTCAAAGCAAAAGAAAAGGCTGCTCTTACCATGTCGGTTGAGTGCACTGACTCTAGCTAAGCTGTTTTTATTTTTTCTAATGTCATAATGAACAATTTGATTTTTATATTGATAGGGCTTCAAACAATTTGTAATTTATGCTTGTGGAACAACTTTCTTCTGTTGCGAATCAAATGATTTCTTTCCATTTTACTTTTAGCGCAACTTATTTTCCCTACTCAATTTTCTTCTTTTTCGCCAATCTAATTATTTTTTAAATAATTTCTTGTTCTTTCTACTAGATTTTCTGCCTTTTTATCATTTCAACTTTGCTTGTGCCACCCTACTCCCCTCACTTTTTGAGAGTTTTTATTTCTGAAAACTTGCAGAAAAAATGAGTTCTGAAATTGGTCATGCATTATTGATAAGCATTTGTAATTAACTCCAAGGATCGATAGTGTTAATAATTTTGATATCCTAAACTGGGTTGAGATTGTTCAAGAATAATTTAGTTTATTAAGGAGAAGACTAAATCTCATTTTTAAGGATTGACCACAGACATTTGAAGTGCACTTTGAGAAATCTAAATTTCATGCGATTTTAGTTGATTTTAATTGATCTAAAAGTGGCCATATATACTTTATTTTGTGATTGAGAAGACTGGATCTCATTAGCATAAATTTTGGTACAATCAATCAACCAAAATGTGGTCATTAAATAATATAATTTTATATATAGTTGAGAAGATTGGATTTTGTTACACATAAAGTTTACGGAGGTTAATAGGTTCCCAGGTCGAGATAGTTTGTTTCCATCCATGTTAGCAATTAGTTAGGAATTATTTTTGTAGATCTTGACTATTGTGAAATAGCCTTTCCAATTTAGGTCAAGTTTGCCCATGTGTTTGGAGACCTCCACTTTCTTAAGGATAAGGTCCCCAATTTGGTAGCTCCTTGGATGAACAACTTTGTTATAATACTTGGCCATTGCTATAATGTAGTGTTGCATTCTTATGTATGCCTATTGTCAATTCTCTTCAAACATCTCTAGGTTGGTGGTTGACCTCATTCATGTTTGTTTAATGGGTTAAACAATACAACATTGCCTATGCCTCGTGACCGTGACTTTTAGATCAATGCCATCGAGCCCAATGAGCTATCCACTCTTGATGCTGCTATGGCAAGCTTTGTCCAGCTACAGTCGAGCTATCTTGAGTTTTCCCTTATTAGACTTCATTATGGAGGGAGAATAGAGATCCACATCCTTGTTTCTTTATAAGCATTTTTGAAATCCAAATTTCTCAGCTCATGGTAAGTTTAGGGAACTTGCCAAGAGCATTGTATATGCCCTAGCATTTCTTAAAGGCATCTTGCTCATAACCTATTCATTTTGTAATATCTCAAAGCCTTATATTAGCACAATTGCAAAAACTAGATGCTAATTCAAAGAATTGTTCATTAATACCAGCACTGAGGATTTTCTCTTCCTAAGTAATGAATTAATCATCTTCGTGGCACTCCCTTTTGAGCAGCTTACAAAGTAGAATTTATCACCATCATCGAGAAAGCAACATTCTCCTCATTAACCACGGCATGAGGAAATCCAGTGTCAAGATTACAGTGAAGTAACTTTTGCACCGTGTGAATGAGGTTCTCAACACTTTTTTCCCTATGGCCCTATCATCTCTAAACACGCTGCACAAATTCTTATAAAATGAATAGGTATAAAACTGACATTAACATCAACCTGAATACTTAAGTTCATATTATCAACTGTATAATAACAAATAAAATCATGTATGCTTATGCCCTCTCCTGAAAATGGGAAATAGATTTTCATTTAGCGACAAATAATAAGCCCAATACGTACACCTAACTGTTTGAGGTACAAACTTTACTTCACATGCGTCTCTCAACTGTTATCACTATCCACTGTGATCATATTAATCATGTCATTACATTCGAACTTGCTATGCCCATACATGCTTACTAATGATCCCTATATTTTATTCCACACATAAATGTTGGACTTTGTGTGTGCATCGGCATGTATATTTGTTCCAAGAAGAGCCTTTCACACATAATCTTCCAAGACTAGCAAATATTTTATCTGAATCCATTATCACCACTTTCATCCCGTTGTCACAATATCCTATTTATGCTACAATAAGGATCTCTTCTTCTCTCACTGACCTTGTTTTATAATATTTTACCTGCTCTTGCTCCCTTACCTGTACATTAATCTTTCATGTCACTGGAAAAAATAAGCACAAACATAGTATAAGCAAACCATCACATGGTCACCTTATTAATTAACTGTGTAGATGAGAAATATAACATATTGTAAACTTTAAAAAAAAAAATTTAAACAGCAACATATACTTTATAAAAAATGACTGTCTCTGTATGTTATTGTACTCAAACGTAATGAATAGATAAGAAACAATATACCACAGCACCTGCAATCGTTTATTTTATACCTATGTCTGGCTAAATATATAGTTGACAAACAACCTATTGAAAAATGAAGATGTCCTTGTACAACATGAGACTCAAATTTCTAACTCTTTAATTTGTCATAATTTCCTACTCTTAGCAAGATTCTCTCTATTCATTAGATGCGAAATGTGCCAATTGTTTATTCAGTTGGTCCAAATCTGAGATCTCCCAATGCTCTCCACATACGTACCCTCTTCACTAGTAGTGACAAATGGGTGGGAATGGTTGGTTATGAATTGGGTCATTATGGATTGAGTTCATAATGAGTTGAACTCAAAATGGGTTAATTTATGGGTTGAAAATGGGTTGGCTCGGATTTAGGCGGGTCCATCACAAAGAAGGAAAAAAAATGTAAAATTTTTACTAAATACATTGTTATATTATTTTATTAAACTATAATCTTTTTATTTTTATTTGATATATGTTAATTAATTATTATCAAATCCTTGTTAATCATGTAAAATCAAATCAAATTATGTAAATGCATAATTTATTTACTATTTTATAATATTTGCATTTTTTTTCTTTTAATACAAAATAACAATCTTTCTCAATAAATAAAACATAACTATTTAAAATATTTTAAATTTTTAGCACAAAATATTTACATTGTACCCAACAAAATATTTGCTATACTATGTACTTGTTTTTTGTGTCACTTTTTATATTTAGTCAATATTTGCAAAAGTACTACTTATTTTATTTTTAATTTTTTCATTCTAATACATTGTTATTTATCACAATGATTAAATTCAAATTCGATTCGACATAAAAGTATTACTATCAATCTAAAATAATTAAAATATGCATATATCTTAAAAAATGTCTTTTTTAAGAATAAAAAATATAAAATATTTAAATTTAAATTCTTATATCTACCTAAATTATTATTTTTAAATAAAATACTCAAAAAATATTGAAATATAGTTAATTTTTTAATTTTTGAAAATATTATAAGTAAATAAAAATAAAGTTTGGACCCTTTCTTCGTGTAGAGTCAAAGGAAATGAAATGGATGACCGTAGTCTATCCTCTCACATGCTACCACTAGCAATAAATTTATTGTGTTTACATATTTATATTTTGGTAGTGATGAGGTTGAAAGTCTTTTATAGTGAAAAGGGTAGTGTTTGGGTAAATTTGACCTAGGAGGTCAAGTAATCCAAATGATATTCTTCTTGAGATCTAAAATCTACAACAGCAACACGCATTAAACTAGTCGAGGTGCCCTCAGCGAAGGCACTCCAACGCTCAAGTTAGCTCTGGTCGAGAGATGGTAATTGAATAGAATATTGAGAGCTTATAGTATATTTGGCATTACTTGAAGTGTAGCTAGTTATGAGGTATTTATAGCCTTCTCCTGATGTGTGATATAGCGAAGGTGCCCTTATGAAGTGTAGTAAGCTTTAGTCCTCACTAAGGGGTTAGAGGTCATTTCAGATCTTAGTACTGTTCCAAGTGATACCATCTTCTATTTTCCAGGGTGCATAGTATCATGGACAGGTGCCTCCCTGTCAGAGTTGGTGGCAGCAACTGTACCGACTATCACATGCCATTAATGCAAAGGCAAGCTACTTGTCAGAATAATAAATGCGGCGTGGATATGAGTTAGCACCGGAGTGAGCTACCAAGTCAATAACAGTCAAACAGATGAGGCTGGTTGATCAAAGAAATGGTCGAATAGGCTAGATGGGTTCAAGCCTCTCGTCAAATGCGGTCGGTAACAGTACACTCGACCAAATAGTTGTTGTCGAGTGGCTTAGCCTAGAACTGATGTTGGGCCCTGCGCGTTAAGTGGGCCTATTAAGCTATTCCATATCATGAGTCCCCTCCACTTGCGGTCCTAAGCAAGCTTGTCGACGAGCAGGAGCATTGAGTATATTGGCAGTTTGGTGATTATTTGCACCTGATTGGGGTTTTGCCCACTCAACTAGGGTTTTTGAATATTCTATTAGGATTTTTGAATTCTCGACCAAGTTTTGCGGCGGCTCCGCTACATTTAATGCATCAGTTACTTTACAGAATACAAAACATATGAAGGCAGGGTGTAATTATAACTGATGTCTGGGTTCCTATGCTCAAATGCCTATAAATAAGTGGGATATGGGTCTTCATTTACACTTTTACTGAAATTGTATTTGGTTGAGTTCATGTTTTCGAAGTTCTCCAAACCTTTCTTGCACTTAAAGTTGGCAGGATATCTACTGTAAGTCGTTCTCCCCATTTAATCTTTTTTGTCCTTCTCCTTTGCGACAGTGTCTAGCACTTCAAATAGTGAGGACACTAAGTTTGAGAGTATAGCATCCTAGGGGGAAACTAGGGTTGAGAGTGCATCTGAAATAGCCCACGATAGTAGTTCAGATAGTTCGTCGAGCAATAGCTTGAGTTCTAATAGCGCCAATAGGTCGAGCACAAAAAGAGCCATCTCTGGGGGTAAGGCTAGTTGTGGGGTGGCACGGCCTACCGGGGCTAGCACGGTGGTGTGCTTATTCAATGTGGTAAACAACTAGACTGAGATTTGAGTAGAGATTTGCTCGCTTATCAACTGCATCAACTAGGGCATAGTTAATGTCACCACTTGCTCTTGAGGAATGTTGGGCCCTAGTTTGTGTGCACCTTGCTAGGGTGAAAGGAGAGGTAGAGATGTGGACCTCCTATTCTCCTGCCTTCCTAATGTAGCTCTACTTATGTTCATCATTTTTTCATTGCAATCTCAAAAGTTCCTACAAATGGTGCCAAATATGATGAGGTTGAAAGTTGTTTATAGTGAAAAGGGTAGTGTTTAGGTAAATTCAACCTAGGAGATCGAGTAATCCAAGTGATATTCTTCTCAAGGTCTGAGATCTACAATAGCAACATATGTTAAACTAGTCGAGGTGCCCCCGACAAAGGCACTCCAACGTTTAAGTTAGCTCTAGTCAAGAGATGATAATTGAACAGAATATTTGAAAGATTATAGTGTATTTAGCATTACCTAGAGCGTGGTTGGTTATGGGGTATTTATAGCCTTCTCCTAGTGTGTGATATGGTGAAGGTGCCCTTACTAGGTATAGTGAGCTTTAGTCCTCGCTAGGGAGTTAGTAGTCATTTCAGATCTCGATACTATTCCAAGTGGCACCATTTCCTATTTTTTAGGGTGCATAGTACCATGGGCAAGCATCTCCTTGTCAAAGATGGTGGCAAAGTTGGTAGTAGCAACTGTATTGGCTGTCACGCGCCATTAATGTGGAGACATGTTGCCTGTTATAATAATAAATACAGCATGAATATGAGTCAGCACCAAAGTGAGCCATCTGGTCAACAATAGTCAAATACATGAGACTGGTCGATTAGAGAGATGGTCGAATAAGCTAGATGGATTGAAACCTCCCGTCGAACACGGTCGGTAACAATATACTCGACCAGATGGTTATCGTTAAGTAGCTTAACCCAGAACTAATATTGGGCCCTGGGCGTTAAGTAGACCTGTTGAGCTATCCCATATCAAGTAGTTTGTAAAAATTGAAAAAAAATAAAAAAATAAAAAAATAATAATTTTTTATTTATTTTCATATTTCAAGGTTGAAATAATATGAGGGCTACAAAATTAACTAGCTAAAAGTTTTTATAAAAAATTGGAGTTTATAAACAAAATAATGATATCATCAATTTTTAGGTCATAATCTCAAGTAAAAAGTTACTTGATTAATTCATTCAAATTAAGTTAATAAATTAATATTTTAAAATTAAATGAGGTGGAGAAATGGTAAATGATTAATCAATGATATATAATTTATCTGATTTTCAATTCATTATTATTTTTTTCATTTTTAGTGTGTTATAGAAATAAAAATAATGTGGGGTATGATCTTAGGAGAATGAAAGAATAGAAGGATAATTTTAGGGCTGAAATTAGGTTAAATTATTTAAAAACAATATTAACCCATTTTAAACCTATTTACATTTAAAACCCATTTCAACCCATACTCAACCCAACCTATATTCAACCTACTAAAATCCAACCCAACCCAAACCTAATTAATTATTTTAAACCCAACCCAACCCAAAGTGAATTGAGTTGGAACCATGGGTTTGAAACCAATTTGCACCCCCTGCTCTTCACTATAATTTATTTCCATTATCTAGTAAAAATGCTTCTAACAAGTCTTGTGGTATTTCATTCCAATTGAAGTTGTCTGGCAAAAAACATGCCATTGTTATTTTATTTTTGATCTTGATAGGATATATAATTGACTCCTCAATATTCTTTACTAGCTCTTTAACAATCCAAAAATTCTCTCAATTATGTTGTAGGTCTCAAAGTGTTTCAAATTAATCAACTTTATGTCTCTTTATGAAGCCCAAATGTGTCATGTTTCAATATTTCAAATGATACCTCACCATCTTCTCTATGCTATGAGAAAACCATCCTCGTTGTTGTACCTATTGTCATATAAATAGTAGTTACCTATAAAGTTGTACAAAAATAATAATATCGCAAAGATAGGATATGAAAACTAAATAATACCGATTCATTTTTAAGTGTTATTGAATCTATAATGTACCTTTAGGAACTTAAAATCTATTTGATCTACTTATAGCATTGTGAAGCACGCTCCTCCCAATTGCGCTTTCCTTCCCATCAATAAGAATGAATGTTAATTTCATGCTTTAGGCACAAACTCCCAAAACATTAATAGAAACTTCATTTTTTCGATAGAATGTGTTATCCATATTAGGAACCTTTACTTCAATATAGACCAACATGCCTAAACAACCATATATCATGTGAATTAACATTAAGAATATATTACAAGGCATTTTTGTTTTCAAATAACCTTTACTTTTTTAAATGGTTTCATACACTGCACAATATCTCAATGAGTAATTGTCATAAACCGATTCCATCAATCATCTATCCAGTCTTTTGACATTAGTTCAGGCTTCACAAATGTTATGGGGTACAATTTCAACAATGTATATTGCGCATCCTAAATTGCTTAGTGCCCATTTTGGTTTTGTTTTCACTCCCTGATGCTGCAAAGAGCTTGATGGTCCGGAACTCCGATGGATTTGGATGATATT
>JACGDI010005719.1:562257-663225 GCA_014898725.1 Jacaranda copaia
CGATAAACGCGGACTGTCGAATAGAAGCAGTGCAGAGCCGCGAAATAGAGGGCTTCAAGGTCGACGAAGAAACTGCAACAATTTAGGCATCGACTACAGGGTCGATTAGTAAGTTAGGGAGCTTGCATCCATTTAAGTGGCAGCTGGGGCTGCTTAGGTGTCGACTACGGGGTCGACTAAAAATTTTGGCGGTTTGGACCCGCTTATGTGGCAGTTGGGGCTGCTTAGGTGTCGACTACGGGGTCGACTAAAGAGTTTGGCGGTTTGGATCCGCTTAAGTGGCAGCTGGGGCTGCTTAGGTGTCAACTACGGGGTCGATTAGATAGTATCCAGCGCGAAGCTACTTAGTTCGCGACTACAGGGTCGACTAAATACTACAAAGATAGAAATTAAGCAAGTAAAATTGCAGTCTTATTAGAATGAAAATATAATGCTATCAACTTCTCCCTCTTTTTCACATACATTTTCATTCTCAATTTATTTTTTCAAATATACTTTTACACCTTCTCTCCATTTTCACACCATATTTTCTCCTACTCTTATTTGCACAACTTTTAATACAAAAAACACAACAACATCCAAATACATCTCATTTTCAACCATACGCAATCATTTCATTTTATTTTTCAAACAATATCTTGTTTTCAAACTTAAACTTGTAACTAACTTTTTACTTTTTGAATTTGACATAACTTAAATAGAAAATGACTTTGAAAATATATCCAAATAGGCTCTTAGTAATAAGTCATCTTGATCTTATAAAGTAAAATTTCACAATACGATTATTCTTAAGATGAACAAAGTATAGTTAGGAAGATGGCTACTTGCTTAGGATCTATAATATGTTGAGTACAATGAAGCCCGCCTTCATGCTCTAACAGGTAACATAATATCCCAAAAATAGTTATAGCTATTCTCAAGTTATTAAGACAATATTCATCACTAACTTCAACTAATAGTCATTACATGAAATATATAAAGCATAATTTGACTGATGACTGCAACATTATTGGTTTTGCAATTACATATTTGGTAACACATAAGGATTATCTAATTATGCTCGTATTGGAATATATATGATCAAGCAGAATAAATATAATTGACAATTATTAATTATAGGTATTTCTCATAAGAATGAAACTTAGGCGATGTATTGTCTTTGTGTATGCATATTATGGTTATATTTGTTGGACCACTAATTTATTAATAGGATTGCATTTAACAAGTGAAAATGAATTTACAAATACTAATGAAATGAGAATATCATAAAATATATTAACAAATCCAGGTATATATAATACAAAAACCACCGTACTTTCTTTATTTGTAAAAAGAAAATAATTTATGTACTTGTACACCACAAAGAAAGTAGTAAAATTTATATAATGCTACCAATCACAATTATAGAAAAACTAGCAACTGAAGTCAATGAAATGGCAACACCGGAATTGTCAATGCAAGAAGCACTTTTTTCTCAAACCAAGTGGAAATAAACAACAATATGTTTGTGTAGCACCCCCTCTTGGGACAACACCCAAGCTAAGGCGCCACCAATTCAATCTTAATCTCGAACCATAAACAAGTAATAGGCCCATAAGAAACTTTTTTTTTTTCATAATTTATCAAAGACAACAACAAACTTCAACTTAAACAGACATTGACAAAACATTAAACACATCCCATGGTTCATTCCTTAACACTCAACAAAACATATACATATCTTTAGGTTATCATTGTCAATCTTGACATATCACAACATCTCTTAATCCAAACTTAACATTCAAATAATTTCACATATACATTCAAACACCTAATCTATTACAAATATGTTCATGTCCAAGTCAGAGGTCCGAGTTCATCACCTATTCCTATCTTAGAAAATCAAAATAGTACGGGAGGGTAAGTCCTAAAGACTTACTGAGGGAGAAGAAAATGATAGGATTCAAAGGAAAGCTATTGAGATACAACAATCAATAAACAAATTCAGTAATAAGCAAGACTTTTCAATATGAGCAAAATTCGGTAATGAGCAAGAATTTTTCATATGAATCAACAATATACATAGAACGCATGAGATCAAGTTTAACAAATTGTTGGTCATTCCAACCTTATTACTCCTAAATCAAATTATAATTGCTAATATCAGGCATCAATATAGCATAATTAAGATTTCCTTATCGCTTCAATGCTCGAACACTCAACTCAATGAGCAATAACTTGTTATGTGGCATGGCCGGTCACATGCCAAATCCCATCACTCTCAATTTCTACCTTCGATTACCTGTAAGTCAGAATCGTAGGTTGGTACTAACCAAAAGATATGTCTCCATCGGTCCATTCCACCAGGGTATCTTTCCAACCTAACCCCAAGCCCAAACCCCTGTGGCATCCCTCTAGGTGAGAACCGCCCATGTCTTCCCATGGGTTGATAAGATATTATGCCAACAGATAAGAATTTAACCTTTAAAATAACAATCCTTAATATAACAAAGTACAATCTAGAACATTTAATATATTGGTCGGCAAAGCTATTTCAAGGTTACAAAATGAGTCAACAAGGAAAAATACAGTAGAATGCCAGACCAAAAGGATTTGTTGAACAATCAATATGTTTATAAGAAGCTAACAAATAATACAGGGTCAGCTAGCAATGTTGTAGGGTACAAGGGATAGAAAATGAATAATATAATAAGAGTTCTAGACACCAGAACAGAAGTAAGCAATAAACCTCACAGAGGTGTATATATTAGATAATGGATACCAATTGAGATTTCAAGCAATATATGGATTTCAACAAGCATGATACAAAAATGAAAGCCTTCACAGGTGTTTATCACAAAAATAGACAGGTACAAGAAAGTGTTAGAGTAGCAGACCCTCGCCTCATAGTCTCAAAAATGCAGCACCGACTATTAGCCCGTGGGACCCACTTCTTCGTCACCTAATCCAAAATAATAGGTCTACAGTCAAGATTGTCATTCGACTATATAATCATATTTATACAAGTAACAATCTAAAATGGATACCTAATCAACTAAATCGATAGCCTCAACAAAACATGCTAATAATGCCAATTCGACAAGGAATACAAACAAGTCCTTAATTATATAATTAACCTCATATCATTATCCCAAATCAAATTAATAGCCCAATTATCTTAATTAACCCAATTGTTATTACTCAGGTCTCAAATCCATAAAATTATGATTTTTATCACCTAATTCACTTATTTAACCAAGATTATCATATAATATACTAAATTCGAGTTTGCTAAACAGTTAAAATCATACATGCATGGTTTAGAAGTCCAATTCTTATATCAATTCTTCATCCTCTTTAACATAATATAAGATTTAGGGAATTGTCTTCCAATTAACTCAATTATTCCTAAAATTAACACATATTGATACAAATTCGGGTCCTTGAATTTGTACAACACTGATGCATGGTTATATTCTCATCGCTAGATACAAATTCAAAAATTATTTCTTCCATAATAATAGCATAATCTAAATTCCCATATTCAATTATCCTCAATAACCCAATTTTATTATTAGGTTCCAAGTCCATAAAATTATAGTTTTAAATCCTTTATTAACTTGATCAACCCAAAACTATCATATGATAAATTCAAATCCGGGTCCCCTAATCCATATAGCTATCCATGGATGGGAATATACACACCAATCATATGTCAATTCTTTCATTCTTGACATAATACAAGTTCACAATTAAAATAGTACAAGCAAAAATTTAAGCTCTCTGCTCATTACCCAAATCTTCGTATCAAGATGTCAAAATCTCAAACCACGAACACCACCATGATCGTTGCAACGAGGTGAAGATTCTATCTCAGAACCACCGCCGCGCCACTACCATCGGAAATGGTCACCACCATCACCAAAAGATGCGCCTCAACAAAAGCTATCCAACAGTCCAATCAATTTCGCCAAAAGCCACCAGAAAGACTGTTAATTGCAACTTCAAGTACCTACACCACCACTTGCCACCATGTCGATCGCCCACGTTTCACCGTCAACGGTGGTCGGAACCCAAAACCAACTTCACCAAATGCTCTCTGAGCTGAACCCATTACAAAACACCCTTGCTCTACCCCTAAAAGCCATTGAAAAGAAACAGCCTGCCACCTTTGCCACGGTCAACCTTCAAGCCACATTTTTTCGATAGTTCATCACTCAATTCGTCATGCATGTGGTACCGAAGTGTTGCTAGGAGTGAGAGAAATAAGATAATCTGTTTGGTTTTAGGTTTTGGTGGCTGCCAGAGGAAATTGTCAGTGGAGAGAAAGAAGGGTGCACGGTGAAGAAAAAGATGGAAATGGGCGGAAATTGAAAGTCCAATATATATGAAAGGCATCTTTTTTTATTCACAGATTGACCCCTAAAATTTCTTTTCAGCCTTCAATCAAGTCCTTCAAGGTTTTGATAAACTTTAACTTGGTCCCTGGACTTAGTGAGCTCCTTACATTGGCATATTTAACTTAAAATAATTCCTTGCAAACCCACAAAACTTTCCAGCATTGTTCGATTCAGTTTCCCCATATGGCAAATTAACCCCAAAACTTTCCATTTCCTTGCAATTAAGTCCTTTTCATTTATTTTTCGAGCCCTAAAATCTGACCAACCAATTTCTTAATTTCTAAATCCTGATTTTTCAAAAATATTGAATTTTAGGAGTGTTATAGTTTGCATCTTCTATTTTATTTTATATTTCATTTCCTATTCCAACTTATTCAATGCAATACACACCAAGCATATTTAATTTTAAATTAATTATTTTTATAAAAAAAATGTTCGATACACTTAGTACGTATTCAAAAAAAAGAATAGGAGATGATATATAGAGTGTAATAAAGGATCTAAACAAAACAACACAGTAATTAATTTTTTCACAACTGCACTTGCAATTAAACTTTGTCCATATGCAATAATTCAGTATAAATGCTAGCACAGCTAAACAACCAATTGGGATCCATAAAATGAAGATTTTAAGCTGAAATCTATGCAACCACACGAATCTGGTGCATAGTATGGATAACATACAAACGACGCAAATGCGATATATTCCCACCAAAAAGGAATTAACATGTACTAAACCATAGTTAAACAAACATTTAATTTAAAAAGACATATAAAAATTATATGTCGAACACTTTCTATAATAAAGCCTTGGACAAACAAATCCCTATTGTGGTTTAATTTAACTCACTAAATACCTGAGAAATCACAGCATCTTACATCCTAAAATCGAAGGGTTTAAAGTATATATTTCTCTAAAAAATCTTAAATCGAAACTGAATCCTTAACTAATTAATTAAGTTTACAAGGATGGTGGTGGCTGCATGAATTATTTCAGATGTTCTCTTTTAATTTGGTCTCATAGAATTTCCCTTTTTCATTTTTTGAAGTTTTGCCATACTTTTCTTTCCTCACTTAAGTTTAATTGTTGATTATGTTTGTCTTCTCTTTAACTGATATAAAATTTTGATAATACAATGAAGTTGTGAATAGCAAAATTCTATTCTCCATATTTTAATATCCTTTAGATTATAAATTTAATATTAAAGCAATGGCAATTAAAAACTTCGAGAACATAAAGATAAAATTGGATCAACAAATGAAACAGTTGCTCGATGAGTTGAACGAAAAATGCAAACCAACCACGAGATCAAACTGTCACAAATATTGCATAGATATAAAGGCAACATGCACTTTAATTTATGTGACTTGGAGCATTTCAACTGTGACAATTTTCAAAATTGGACACATCTTGATCCAAATTTCACCAGGTGAAAATAAGATAATACTTATGACAATTATAAGTGTATCAAAGTTGCACACCGAACTTCTACAATTAGTCATAAAATGACTATAGCCCCTCTCGAAGGAACAAAATTTACTTGAGACTTTCAATTATCCTGCTGATAGAAATACGATATATATTAAAATTTTGTAAAAGTTAAAGAAAAAAATATAATTAACATTTCAAAAAATATTAAACTACTAGCATGCGCCCGGTGCAATCCACCGAAAAGAATTATATGATTGAATAACTTATTTTATAATGATATTTATTTACTTCATGTGATTAAAACGTGAATTGTAATTATTTTTAACATTTAATGAAAGAAAATATATATTACTAATTAAACAAAATAATGTGAATATTTCACTTAAAAATATTATATTTGAAAATAATTTATACTTAGATAAGTTGTAAAATATCAAGAATTACTCACTCTAAGTTTATAAATTATACATAATTTATAAAATGATAAAATTTAAAAAAATAAGTAAAAGAATTAAGAGAATAAAAATAGCGTAGAATATTTTACAAAATACGCTTTTTAAATTAGATATATGTATACACACACTTATACAAACATATTTTGACATGATAAATAAACAAATAAGTATTTGTATAATGTAAAGCTGTTTTGTATGATTTCTTAATAATGGGGAGTTATAGTCATAATTTTCGTGAGATTTGAGAATTTTAAATATTATTATATTTTTCTTTTGTTATAGTAAATATATAATATCTTTGTACTTTATCTATGAAAATAGCTTACATTAGATTATTAATTATTTGATATATATATATATATAACTAATTCAATAAGTAATTAATTTATAACATACCATTTTTATAAGCCAAAATATCTCTTAATATTCCATGTAACTCTCTAGTAAGCAAAATTTATTTCGTTTTATTTATATATGCAATTATTTTATTATTTTTGAATCTATCAATTAACATTATTATGTATATGAATAAGATAATAAGTAAATTTTCAATATTCAATTTGTAATAAATATCAATCTCTCATAAGTTGTTTTTTATAATTAGAATATAAAAATTATGAATAATTAAATGGATACTTACTTTCAATCAAATTTTTTTTATATCAAATTATTAATCCATGTAAAATTATTTTTATGAATTATTATAAGAAAAAATATTACAATAAATGTATGTGATATAATTATAAAATAGTGTAATTAAAAATATTAAAAAATATAAAAGTTGTATCATTGGCTATTTAAGTGGTCATTATCAAATTTTTGAAAATTTTCAACTATATATATATATGTCCCACATAAAAGAATTTATTTTAAATAATAGTTAATAATTTCTCTATTATTGTATTGCTAAAAAACTAAGATGATTTCAATTAATAACGTAAAAATAAAGTTTAGAGCTTACAGATGTAGGAAGTAATTGTTTATATTTGAAACAAATTCTTCAATGAATTTTTTTTGTTATATTCTATATATAATTTTATCTAAAAATATTATTGTAAAAATAATTAAATTTTAAAGGTTTGGATAAATTGAGGACTTGCATATCAATTAATTTATATTATCTATTTCTTAAACTTCTAACTCTTTAATAAAAAAGTGATTATTTGATATTATACATAAATATTTATGTGTCTCTTTCATAACCCATAAGCAACAAATAAGTTGTAGAACAATTTAGGTAAGTCAAGATGTTAAGAGATAATAATGATTATTAAGTATTTTAATTTTAATTTTGAAGTTGTCCAAAAAATAATTATTTAATTAATAAATAAAAATAATTTATTTGATCAAATGACTGAATATTTTTTTATTTATTTATTAATTTTTTGACTAGAAATAATTAAATATTATATTACTTCAACTAAAAATAATGTGATTGTATCTATATAAATACAAAAAAATTATTAAATATGAAAAATTGATTGTTATTTTGAAATAACTTAGTTATCAACTATGTTTTTTGCGATAAATTTTAAGCTTTTTTGGATAAAAATATATAATTAAATTAAAAAGAAAAAATCCCACTCTTTAAATAAAAAATAAGTTAATATCTATTAGAGCTCATATTTATTAGATAATTTCATTATTTCGTATATCCATTTAATTTTTTGTAATTACTTTTATCAAGATGAAAATAAATTACTAAATATGAAATATATAGCTATGAAGTTTTCATTTTTAGCTATATACACATAACTGTTTTACAAATTTTTTATTTATTGAAGAGAAATAAAATAATTTCCTTATACAAAAATATTATAAATAAGCAAAAATTCAACCAATCGAACTAAACTTATCAAAGCACATGATATTATACAGAAAAAATGAAAAAAAAAATCTTTCTTATATATATACATAATTAAAAATGTGTAGTGCCCCCTTTAAGAACAGCACCTAAGCTGAGGCACTACTATAATTCAGACTTATTTCTCAGAGTATAGTTCAACAATAGGCCCATAAATTCAACCATCTTAAAATGAATACTGATACAATTCCATCAATACCTAATAATCCACAAAACGAAAAAACCAAAAGAGTTCAGGGAACTAAGTCATATTATAGTCTCTGACAGATTAAACCATCATTTCATCTTATACTACAAACTTCAAACAAAATAGATACATCACAAGATTTATAAGATCAACCAAACAGTTACAAATTCCATACTTAATAACGGCTCCAGTACTACTACAAAACAACTATATATATGCCATTCCATCTTAACGTCCACCAGAGCCATCCCTGTCTGAAAAATTATGAAATACAGGGTGGTAAGTCCAAAGACTTAGTGAGGGATAAGTTCAAGTAACAACAGTGTTTATCGAAGAGAAACTCAACTCGATAAGATATCAATTTCAAACAGAATATAACAGAATTCAAAAAAATAGACAAACAGTACCGAAAAGAAAACAGGAAACTCTCTTGCCTTTTTGCTCCAAGAACATATTACAGGCAAACATAATCATGTAGGCAAATCAAACCTAAAGCATATGGATTCCAAGAAAAACTGTAAGACATGCATTGCAAATTCACCTTATACCAGACCGATAGATACTTTACCTAAGCGTAATAGCTTGGTATGTGGCAGATGCATATATGGACTGTATAGCGCACCGCTGATATATGGGAGAAATCCCTAGCGTAACGCCCGTACCCAGGGAGAATTCCTTAGTGTACAGTTGGCACCCAAGGAGAAATCCCTGGCGTACTGGTGATATCCAAGGAAAAATCCCTAGCATGCCCCTACATAATCAAACAGATCGCCCAGTATGGCCTTTGGCCCACATATCACCGTATAGATAACAGAATAACCGCTCGTACAGATGCTCAAGGAAAAATCCCTAGCACACTGTTGGTTTCAAAGCAACAGATCAGAATAGAACAGAACAGAATAGCATGCCGCCAAGGCAACAAAAGACAATAAACAGAAAGTCGATAAGCCAACATGGTCAATAAACACAGAACTGATAACAAATATGCCGACAAGGTAATTGATACAGTACAGATAGACAGATACGAGATAGATAGATATTAGAATGATAGATAAGAAATAAAAGTTTTGGGCGCCAAAATAGACAAAAAAGAAAATCGACATCAGAGATAACCCTCATAGGGTATTCAACTGAGATAATAGATAACAGATAGCAGACAGATTCCAAATACAGATCAGAATACGATTCAGAAATAGAGAAACCTACACAGGGGCTTATTCCAACCATAAATAAGAAATATTATGCCAGATTGGCAAACCCTCACAGGGGTTTCCAACAATTTAGAGTAGCTTAACAAAGCAATATCCAGAGTGGGAGACCCTCACCCCTTGCAATCCTAACGGCAATAGCCAAAAATCAATCTTACTACTTGTTGGTGCCTAGTTCGTCGTCACCTAATCAAGAATATATGCCACAAGTCAAGCTTCTTCAGATTCAACATTCATGCATAAATTCCTAATCAAATTCCCATTCCAACACAATTTAACTTATAATGATTCCCGATATCAAAATTTATATTCAACTTATTATTAACCAACATACGATTCCAAATTCATATCTCCCACAACCCTATTCCTGGCATAGAAAAATAATCATCAAAATACCTATATCAACTCAAAGGCTCAACCTGGATAAAACTAACAACTATAAGCATGCATATATATACATATATATAACATGCAATAATCACATAAAATATCCAACCTCACTAACAAATGCTCAAAATCACGAACCGATAGCGCCGAGATGATTGACACATCAAGACAAGGAGACTGTCTCCCTACCACCACCGGCCACCACCATCCGCCATCGTTGAAAAATGAAACTTTACCACTAGATTGTTCCTCTCGTTGCAAGGATTCCATCGCCACCTTCCATTTTCAATTCTGAGCAGTGTACACATCGAAACAGGCCAAAAACCACTGCTTTCTCCTTTTCTCCAACAAGCTCCGATCACCACCTTGCCATCATCGGAATTGCCATGCAATGGTACCGTTGCGTTCCTCTTGTCAAGAGCTTCCTAACCCTACCCTCAAAATGGAGAATGGTCAGCGGTAAAGAAGAAACTCGGCAATCCCAAGACATGCAATCTTCGGCTCACCCTCCGTCTGTTGCTGCTTCTCCGCCCAGTTAGTGGTTTTGAGGTAAGGAAGGTGTTGGTTGCGGTGAGGGGATGAGTTTGGTTGGTTTGAAGTGGAAGAAAAGTCGCCAGAAACTGGCCGGAGATGGTGATGAAGCTTCGGTGAAGAAGAAGAAAAGGAGAGAGGAAAAAAAGGAAGAAGAAAAGGAAAGAAAAGTGGGAAGGGAAAAAAGAAAAAGTGGTCTGCCCAGTTTCTAAAATCTGATTTTCATCTCTCCTTTTTTTTATAAATTTTAAATTATACAATTTTACCCCAAATTTTAGAAAATTACGATTAACCCCAAATTGATCAAAATATACACAATTAAGTCTACAAAAATTATAATTTAATCCACAAAAATTTTAAAATAATTAATAACGTGATATTGATAAAATTTTCAAATAACAATGAAATCGTATGTTATAAATAAAATAAATAAAATTTTAGGGGTGTTACAAAATGGGTAAATTAAATGCTAATAAATTTAACGAATATTTTTCATAGAAAAATATATAGTATTTCTTCATGCCTTTGATAAAAAAATGAAATAATTTCAACAACTTAATTAAATTATAATATTTTTAAATATTTCATAACATCACATTATTGAGGTACATTATTCAAATATATATATATATATATATTATCTAGATAAACTAAGAGCGATGCAACTAAAATAATAGTAAAATATAAATTAAATAACAAAGATAAATTTTTATATGAACGTACAAAAATATTTGAAAATAGTATTGAAAATAAATATGTAAAATATATTTAATTGAAATAAAAAAGTATTGCATGCTAATACTCCTAAGTAATACAAAAATTACAATCCTAAATTAGCCATAAGAACTGTGATTTTAAATAAATATTGAGAAAATAATAAAATATTGATAAAAATATTTAAATATATTAGAAAAGTACTAATTAATTTAGAATAAAAATAAAATAAAAAAATATAAAGATGTGTTTCAAAAAATTATTAAAATTCTTTTATGAAATGACTTTAAATTAATTGAAAAGAAAAAAGAATTATGCTAACTGGGGAAAGAAGTCTTACAATTAAAAAAATAGAATTGTACTATGAATAATGTAGAAATAAAATGTAAAAAGAATAATTGTAGAATAATAAAATTTATATATAAAATAAATAAAATATTTATCTATTAATCTTGTGATAACTTAAATTTATAAGATAGAATTTTGTGATAATAGTACTTAATATAATGCTTATAAAATATATTTTAAATTATAAACTTATTTAGTGAGATAAAAATATGATTATAGATATTTTTGAATTACCTTATGAGATAGAAATCTTATTGCAATTCTAGATAAACACAACATGATATTTTAGTTATAGTAAATAACCTAATTGTATTAAAATAAAATATAAAAGTGAAAAAACAACCAATAAATTTTTTTAACTAAATTAAAAAACTCAAAATTCTAAAAATTTGACATTTGGCCAATGTTGCACAAGTAGAATTAAAGTTGCACAATTGCCAATCCCACAACGTTGTGCTATATATAATAGTGTAGATATATATATATATATATATATATAATTTTTTTATCTAGATAAATTGAGAGAAATGCAACTAAAATAATAGTAAAATAAAAATTCCATATCAAAGATAAATTCTTATATGAACGTACAAAAATATTTGAAAATAGTATTGAAAATAAATATATAAAATATAATTAATTGAAATAAAAAAAGTATTGCATGCTGATACTTTTAAATAATACAAAATTATAATTCTAATTTAGCCATAGGAATTTTTATTTTAAATAAATATTGATAAAAAAATAAAATAACAATATTGATAACAATATTTAAATATATGAGAAAAGTTTCTAATTAATTTAGAATAAAAATAAAACAAAACAACATAAAGATGTATTTCAAAAAAGTATTAAAAACTTCTACAAAAAGAACTTTAAATTAATTGAAAAGGAAAAAGAAACGTCATTACATTATGCTAACTGGGGAAAGAAGTCTTACAATTAAAAATATAAAATTGTACTACGAATAATGTAGAAATAAAATATAAAAAGAATAATTTTAGAATAATAAAATTTATATATAAAATATTTATCAATTAATCTAATGATAATTTCAATTTATAGGATAGAATTTTTGTGATAATAGTACTTAATATGATGCTTATAAAATATTTTTTAAATTATAAACTTATTTAGTGAGATGAAAATATGATTATAGATATTTTTTAAATTATCTTATGAGATAGAAATCTATATTACAATTCTAAATAAACGCAATATGATATTTTAATTATAATAGATAAACTAAAAGTATTAACATAAAATATAAAAGTAAATAAACAACCAATGAAAAAATTTTAATTAAATTAAAAAACTTAGAATTCTAAGAATTTGACATTTGGCCAAAATTTCACAATTATAATTAAAATTGCACAATTGCTAGCCCACAATGTTGTGCTTTATATAATAGTACAGATTTGTCAGATTAGGCCTACTCATATTGTGACACCCCTAAAATTTGGTATTTTGCAAAATGAGGAATTAGAAATCAAGATATTGGTTGATTGGATTTTAGGGTTCTGAAAATTAATAAAAAGGATTTAATTGCATGGGAATTAAGAATTTTGGGGCCGAATTGCAATTTGAGAAAATCTAATTGATCAATATTTAGAAGTGTTGTGGGTCAAATGAGAATATCTATTGGTCAAATAGGCTAATGGCAGGCACTCAATTAATGGAAGGACCGAATTGAATAGTTGGCAAACTTTTGATGGCCTAATTGCAAGCTAGAGGGAAGTTTTGGAGGCCAAAATCTAATTTTCAAAAGTGCATAAATATATATAGCATATCGACCCCTACATTCTTCGTTTTCACCCCATGAACCACCAAGCTCTTCCTCTCACTGACAACTTTCTCCAACGACCTAAACCTTAGCAAACTTGGTACCATTCTCTTCCTCTCTTCATGGTGAACCCAGCCATACCTTTTTCTTCCAAAACCCACCAGTGAGGCGACCAAAATTCACGTTGGAATTCTCCATCATAGCGGTAGTTGACAGGCCTAGTGGAGCAATGGCAAAAAGAGGATTCTAGGTGGCAAGTTTTGTAGCTCTCAACTCAAGGAATACACCAGTAGCTTTAGCTTCCAGAACGAACCACCAGCCGCGACAGAATTGAGCAAAAATCTAGATGGCTGAGGTGGTGGCGTTGGAACTTTTAGGCGGCAATTGAAGGTCAATTCAGTGGCGTTTGGAGAAATTGAATTGGAGGTTTGATTCCTTTCGCTGAGACGCATCTAATGGCGGTGGTGTGACCATCTTCGACGGTGGCAACAAAAAGACAATTTCCTCATCTCATTGCAAGGAACACATATGCGGAAGTTGATCGTGGAAATTTTGCTACGATTGCAAGGATTTGGGTAATTGATCGGAAGAAGAGTAGTTTGTATTACATGTGTGTATATACACATACCCATCTTTATAACACCTTGTATAATCGGAAAGAATACATAAATTAATCAAAAAATAAATCCATGTATGAGAAATGAAGCATGCGTGCACGTTACTTGAGCCTAATGAACCCGAATTTGTATTATTTTATGTGAATCATGGTTAGTTAAGTTAATTAGGTGATGATAATTTTGTGTAGCCACAATCTAAGTGACAACCTTAGATTATTGATAATGATTAGGCTATTATAATCAATATTGTGTAATGTTATAAGGTTAATTCTATAATTTAAGGACCCGACTTTATTTTCTTTTACTAGTATAAATATGAACTTGAAAATGTTTTCATATTAATGGTGAATTTTAGCATGTTCTGTAACAATGATACCAAAACCAACCCTAAACTACTATATTTATTGAGTAATTGTCAATATTAGACTATTAACCATATGATTGTAATTATAGGGTTGAATGAGCATTTTGATAGTGAACCTACTCTTTGATTATGTGACGAGGAGTTGGGCCCTATGGATCAGTAGGCTTTGATTTTATCACTAAGGTTATTAAGGTGATGATCCACGAACTTAGTGTATTAATTGATTATCGTACTCTGTTAATTATTGTACCCCTGTAAGGGTCCACTGCTCTGGTATTTAACTTGTATAAACCTGTTTGTTATTTGTTATATACCCCTATAAGGGTTAAGTTATTCTTGCTCTAGGAAATAATTAATTCTCGATTATTGAATTCTGTTATTATTTTAACTCCTTATGGTTATTACCTGATGGTTATCTATTTGTTATATTGTAAACCCTATGGGGGTTCTACCAATCTAGCACTTGTTTAAGCCTATCTGTCATTTGTGATATACCTTTGTGTAGGTTAAACTTATTTTCGTTATGTAACTATATCTTGATTGTTGAATTCTGTGAATTGCTTCAGTTTTTGTTTGTTATCAATTAATTGGCTCGTATGCCATATGAGGGTTGTTTCCTTGATTAGCTTCTGATAAGTATTTTACATGTCTATTCTAGTAGCCAGAGCTTTCGTTATCTTATTTAGTATCAATCAGCATGATTTTGTATTACTTATTGCATGTTAGGTCCTATTGATTTATCTGATCCTGTTCTACATGTCATTATTTTGCCATGTCGGCAATTTGTTTGTTAATGCGTGATATATGTATGGAGATATTAGCGGAATGCTTAGATACATGCAATACGCTAGGGGCTATTCCCCAATTATCAACGATACGCTATGGACTATTCCCTAGGCATCAGCTATGTGCTCGGGGTTATTCCCTGGGCAACTGCAACCTGCCATGTACCAAGCAGTCATACTTGGGTAAGTTTAGTTTGGTCAGGATACATGTTATGTTATGATTTGTTTGATTGCACATGTTATTCATGTTTGCTTACTCCTAATTGTACTCTACTCAAGGAGCAATAAGAATGATGTAGTTTTGCTGGTCTAGATTGGGTTGATGTCTGGGCTAAACGAGCCGATGGCGATACCTCCCGTAGTAAACCGGTTGAGTTGGCCAACGAGGATAACTCTCATAGTAAATCAGTCAAGATGGTCGGGCCATTTGAATCGATGGTAACAACTCCCGAATTAGTAACCCAGGATTTGAAATATTTCTTTGTTTTGGTACATATGTGTTCTCCTTTCAATGCCATGTTGTTTATATTCCCTCGAACTACTAATTTTTCTATAAATCTATTTGGTTACTCATTGTGCATCCCTGACTGAGTCTTTAGACTCACCATCCCATGCATGTCTTAAATGTTTTCAGACAGGTATGAATAGTGAAGAATGAGGGCTAATGACTTGCTCAGAAGAACTATTTTATTAATAGGTAGTTGAATATCATCTAATGGTGACTATGATAATTGAGACTTTAGACAGGACTAAACTCAATTGTAAGACTTTTGGCATGTATATAATATTGACGTGTACCATTATCTTAAGTTGAGATATGTCATTATTTATAAGACTTTAGAACGTGAATATACGTCACATTCCTTGTATTGTTCCTTGGAATTTAAAATTACATTTCATTTGCTTGCACGTATTGCACACTCCAAAATGATCTTTTGGGTCAATGCTAAGCTATTATCACTTAAGTTGTTAAATTTTGTGTTGCTGCACAACCTTATAAATTGAAACTGAATTTTTGAGGTGTACTTCGAATTTAAATTATTGTGGAAAAGATAAGAGTATCACCTTAGCCCAAAGTAGACACCTCGAGGCTAAGTGCTACAAATATCCACTTTAAACACACAATCAGCACTGCTTAAACTCACCTAAACGCTCATTTTGCTTAGTTCAGTATAATTATAATTATGGACGAACGCAATCCAAATTTTAAAACCAGTACAAAGAGTTTCATAAGTGCTTTCTAAAAGATATTTCCGAATTATTTTAAAAGAAAATTAAATCCACAACCCCTAGCTCGATCCGCATCAAATGTATTCCGACCTAAACAACTCATTCCAAAACATCATAAAACCAAACATAGCCCAAGACCGTGGGTCTACGCACATATCGGCACCCTTAATAAAACAAAGGTGCAGGGGCCAACTAAGTTTCACCAGAATTAAGTTCTCACTAGAACAACCTGATAGAACGAAGATTTCATAGGAGATATATACAATAAAACATGAGATGGATGTTTACAATACTGATATCAACGTTTGACATATCTCCTGAACTAATAATAGCTCATCAACAATGTCCAAATTATCAGGCCACCATCAAACACAAACAACAAAAATATGCTAAGAAGGAAGTTGATGAGTAAATTCTACATAGTTTACAAAATGTCCTATTAAAAGGAGGCCGCCTCCACGTTAGCTTTATTTCCAGCAAGAATCAGGGAGATCTCCAGGCCACGACTGAAAGCTTGGTTGAAAAGTAGACGTGACTGGAACGTGGACACAAACGGGAACCAAGAAAGCACAGCAATTGGAGCAAAGATAATTATACCCATTCCAGCATCATACATTCTAGCAAACTCTTTTACAGAATCCCAGAGGCCTAAACTCTTCACTACCTTTTTCCATGTGATTGCCAACTACATCATTGATTCGTCATAAAGTTAGAATGCATGAAAACAACAGAAGATAAGACAGAAAAAGAAGCGTCGAAAAGATATAGAATCCCCTCATTTTAAAGCATAAATGGGTGAAAAGTAGCTTCCCCTCATCATGTTTACTTACACAGAGAATGAACCATCCGGTTGGAATAAATGCAAGGATGCTAGCAAACAAATCTGCAACTGACAGATCCGTGAACAGAACGACTAGGCAAAGGGCTACAATAAGTCCAATAGCTGTAACTCCTTGCATAAACCGTAGCATTAGCTGGAAATTAGTGGACTTTTTGGGACTAAACGTGAAGATCTGAAATAAAGGAAGATGAAATAAATTATCATCATGATACTGAAAATAGCATCATGCATAAATTCGACCAAGAAGCAAAAGAAAATTGACAAACCTTAAAAATCATAACTATTCCAACCAATACAACCCAGGAGAAGCCATAGACCTAGAGAAATTAAAGTAGAACCTATTAAATGGTTAAGAAGTGGACTATAACAGGAATAGAGACTAACACAATCAGAATATAACAGCAAAAGCGTGTAAGTTACAAACTTCAGCTTCAACATATAAAACTGGTAAATAAATAAATAAATATACATATATCCCCAGCCTTTCTGTGGCCCCAGAAGAGCACGCAAGAAAAAAATGGTGAGGAAATAACAAATTAGTTTATGGAATCATTTATGCAGTCAATCTTAATAAAAGGGACCATACGGTCAGACTCAGATTTAATTTTGTGTCCGTACAAGACATCAATTGTCACTGGAAATGGACAACATTACAAACTGTTGAAGTGAGCCTTTTGTATTACTCCTTACATGTTTTAGAGATGATAATGTCTTGTAAATATGTCACCCTAGTATTGACATCACATTACATAATATATTATCTATCCACAGCAGTGAGCTTATAACAGAATTGGGAACAAAAAATGAAAAATTCCAGACTGCAACTACAGATATGAAAGCATTTACAACTTCACAAAATGAAAATGAGAATTATTTCAGATATAAGAACAATGAAAAAATATATTCATAGGTAATGCTAGTTCTTACAATCTGCATGCTGTGACATGAATGCAATTGTACTAATAGCATCATGTATTTGCACTGGTGGATCACTTTTTCTAAGCAATGGGTTTTGTTTTATGAAAGTGCAAAAAACCTCTTTGAATGCTTGTTTTTGATTACTTCTAGTATTACCACAAAACCATGTTTAAATTCTCATCTCCACAAAATTCATTATATCCAGACATTATTCCTCATAACCTGACATTTAGTCCCACAGAAAATTGCAATTCTGATGACTGGTCTATTTTGTTTCCTGCCCCAGATAACAAAGAGATAACAGAAAGGAAAAGCATTTCTTTCTGCTAACCTATAGGGCTTAAAACTGAACTGGCAAGGCTTCAGCTGTTCTCATAACAAAAAATTTGCAACATTTATTCACAGCTTAGAGTTTCATCCTTGAAAGTTCAAAACACAATTATATTGAGTGACAAATTGGAACTAAATACAGATAGTGATGTCATGGAAAGGTATGTGGAGAAAAGTATACCGCAATTGATGTATCACTGTCAGTAAGATGGAGCTTGTAGACAATGCCATACTGAAACATTATAAATCTCAAGCTCAAAATTGTTTCAAGTATCCGGCCTCTCAAAGTCTGAATATGCATCTGCAGAAAAGAAATAAACTTCTGCTGAGAAGCAAGATCAATTAAGAAAACCACTGAAACAGGCTATTAACCTGAAAGAATACCACCCTCATGCATTTGCATTGTAGGTCCCTCATGACAAAATATTGCTTTCAACATATTGATAAAATTTATCATCTTTTTAAATATATGAAACGGAAGACATGATTAAAAATACTAGTCATCTAATGTTGGACGAAATAGGGAATATCCAGCTCAATGGTGAATGTCAGATATTTATACATTGAGCTACTTATAGTTTAGATACTTAAAACGAGTCCACCAGATTATCCTTGGAACATACCTGTTCTTCATCCCACCAAGACTCCCAGCTGTTATCCCCTTTCACACCTACTCCACCCTTATACATAAGCCAATTGGTCCAATCATCAAAATCCTCCACAGTCCTGCGTATTTCAGGTTGAGTTTTCTAACACAAGCACAAAAAAGACGGGGGCCTCAAATAAAAGAAAGCCAGGAAACAAAGGCCAAACCAACTAGAAGAATAATTCTAGGGATTTAGAATTATGACTTACTTCTGCCATTCAAACCCAGAGGGATTGAATATATAAGGGGCAAAGAGCCAAGAGATCACAAGAAACCAGCTGCTTAGAGTTATAAGAACAAAGGAAAGTGCACCTCCTTCTGAGTAACCATATGCAATGTAAACAATAAGTAGCAATGCTACTTCGAGCCTGAAACATTATTCAGTCTGTGAATATTGTATGCAGTCACAATCATATGCATGTAGATACATGTCAGTGCATTCAACAGACAGAAATACCACATATTAGATAGAGACAGCACAAATACATATATTGTGCAGATGTGACACACAGAGAAGCAGTGTATTTCTGTTGAAAAAGTTGAAAAAGTTGTTACTTACGCCTTCACAAAATGACTTCTTGAGTAAAGCCGATAATTCTCCGCAAACTTAATGTGACGAACAACAAAACCTCTTCCAGTTGCCCGGTACTGCAAAAGCACATTCAAAAGCAAATAACAATCTTGACATACGTAGATAATAGAGCTTGTCTAATACCACAACCAAAAATTCAGATACCTTTGCACCGCCATGGAGGATAGTACGCCCAAAATAATGAGTTCTTGTCCCTAATGAAAATGTAAAGAAGACCGAACAAAGCTGAAGCTGCATCGTGATAAAACTGAAAACAGCCTGCAGATGCATAAAGTTGGGGCATCATAAATGTGACTCACCTTTGCACACACACAAAGTCTAATGGATTAGCACGCACTTAAAATAAATATAGTAACAAACATGTTCGTTTATCATCATAAAGCATTATCTTAACAGATCGTAAAAGAAATCGAAGCAAAATGGAGAATGCAACATCAAATGGTCAAAACAAGAAAACATCAATGGGTTCTGAAAAATGTCAGAATATACCTGCAGCAATCCCAGTTCAAGTATAAAACCCACGATCATGGGAACTGCAGTGAAAACTCCAATTTGGACCAAAAACTGAGCATTCAGAACAGCATCTAGTGCAGTATTACCCAACAATTTTGCTACCCGTGAAATTCCTCTATCAAGTCCAGAGAACGCCTGAGAAATTAAAAAGAGAGAAAGGCTAGAAGGTTAGTATCCGAAGCAGCTATGGTTAAAGAACAGACTAAATATGGTTACTGAGTATCACATAGATATAGACATCCTATCATGTGGAGAAATAGCTTTATGATTAAGCAGATAGGTACTGAACTATCAGTTAAAAATTGTCACTTTTTCTCCAAATAGAACTGAAAATAGTGGATGTAGAAGAATATTATTGAATGACATACTGGGCCCACGGTGTGAACTTCCTGTGGCAAGATTCAAGTATCTCTTATTCCAGTCCTAGGAAATTTGTTGTTCTTATAGTTACAGGTAACAGAGCTAGGTTGGAAGTATAGTTGGCTAGATGATAGACTGCTAAATTTAGGTTTTTCCATGACTCCCATACCTCTCTCTTGTCCACAAAGCCCAAGGCTTACCTTGTTCTTGAAACTTTCACTACTACAAGGACATAAATGAGGCGTCGCAAGTCAACTACAAGTTCTCACTAAATTCTGTCACTTTCATCCAAATTATAGAGATTGAACAATCTATTTTCAAGAAATTAACCAGTACTTCTTATGCTGTTGGCTCCCTCTCCCATCAACCTTTTCCATTATACCAATCAATTTGATACAGGTTTATACCCATTTACCTAGTTTTAGCTTATAAAATTTGAGCTCGAGTCGAGCTTCAAGTATTACCAAACAATAAGTGGTGTTCAGGCTTGGTTAGCTACACATAGTTAACTGAGATCAAACTGATTTTGCATCATGCTTTCACAGATATGCCTCCACTAGCTTTTCCAGTTTCATTAAAAATGGAAGTCATTTATTTGAAGAACCAGTGCAAATGGTGCCCCTTCTATATTATTAGAAAGGCATATATATAAGGATAAATAATTAAAAAGCAAATTGAAGAAATTGGTGATTTACCAGATATGCTCTTCCGTACAGGAAAACATATACAGTAAAAACAGTCATCTGCATTGAAGAGATAGTTAAACAAGGTTCGCAGCAGCTGTAGTTCTATTCCAGGAATAGAAGAATGCATTAACATATATACCATTGTGCACACATAGTAACCAACAGTTGTGAAAAAGAACGATAGCATTCTGAAGAAATCAAAAAGTTGTCCAAGCCTATATACATCCCGGCTCAATACTTGCTCTCCATTCCCCCCAGCAACTTTGCCTTCAAATAAGGCAATTTGGTTCAACCCAACATCTCTCCCCTTTCCAACCTAATCAATGAGAACAATATAAGGATAATAAGAAGATATTTCCTTTCAATTGGCACATTAAGTAGATTCATGCAAACCTGAATATATTCATGATGAGTGATGTTCCCCTGCCTGAGAGTAGAATTGAACCCTGCATATTCAGAAGAGTAAGTACAGAGATGCAAGCTCACAAACTATTGCTCACAGGCAGACGAGTGGCAAAAGTATATCCAAAGGATACTAATAGTCTAATACCATCCATAGGTGTGATAACCATATTACCCGAGGCATCTCATATGATACTACTTAGAAAATACAAACATGACAAACTCTTCATGGCTGAATGTAAGAACTATGTGTCACTAAAAGCACCAGATAACAAATAGGAATGCATCTAGAGCATCCAGAGAAAACAGAATCTCATGCTATAACAAAATATTTCTTGTACCCTTAGCATACCCAGGTATACCATTCTATTATAAACACCAAAGTTAAACTGAGAACACAAAATATTGACTGGACAACATGAAAGTGGAAGCCTAACTGCCATTGAAGGATGGGCAAAGTGCACAAAATAATGAATGCAACAATATTTTTCAACTTAGGAGGCATTACGTGTCAGATATCCTGTTTAACAAGTATGCTCTAGATAACATCATACACTGTATTTGGAAGAAAAACATCAGGTTTCTATGCATAAACTTAATGTCACTGCCCGGTATCCTGTTTTTTGCAATGTGCAACATAGCTAAAAAAAATAATCCAACAACTTGAGCACAGGTCCCATTGTCAGGAATATAGACGCCTCACTATTCTATGCAGAGAAAGGATGAAATTATATCATTTTGTTACCATAAGTCCAAATTTGTTCAAACTTACCTGCATAAATATCTTCACTAATATTAATAACTCGCGATGCTTTACTAATGCCACCTCGAGTAACATGAAAGATACGGTCAAAGACATCTGGATGCCCATAGTGCATACGAACTCTGCAAGAAAGAAATAACCAGAAAGTAATAACATGAGAGAAGAATTTCTGGAGTAAACAAGTCATGTGCAACATGCAAAATGGAAGTCAGATGAGGCAACACTAAAAGTAAAATGCATATAGAATCACCTGACCAACAACTACGGTCTATGAAGTACACATGAAAAATAAGTAAGGAGAGAAAAATAAGTAAGGAGGCTTGCATGATCAACAATTTATTGAAAATCTCAATTTACTTACTTCAGAGGTTTGGCCAAAACACGTTGACCCAAGGTCACAAAACTAGTCTCTTGGTTGGACATGAACCAAGCCAAGGAAGAAACACTGCATGATTTAAACATACAATTAATTGGTAACAGAGATTGCAAGTGAACTGAAATGAAAGAACAGCAGCCTGTGTGAGGAAGAGGGGCTGCGCAAGGAGGAGGAGAGAAGGGGGGGGAGGATGTGATGGACATCCAACCTTCCTGTAAAAACATGCTCCCTTACGCCAAGAATTGTTGGAGGGCGGAGACCATGATTTCCACGAAATTCCTCAAGGAGATTTCTCATTTTCATTGCCTCCTCAAGGTAGTTGTCCTAGAACAGAGAAATTTTCAGAAGAATAATCTCACAACAAAAGAAAGACGAAATAAAGGGACAGCACAACTGAATCATCAAAGCAATAACAAGAGAGATTAATTCAAAATGGTAGACTAGCTATGACCCTTAGCACGTGTCAATACAGAAGACTTGCATCGAACAATTACCATTACAAATTACAGTAAGATTGTTCTAGGTCTGGAAATATTTACTCGTTGTGTCTGGAGCTAAGTCATAAAGTGGCTATCAGAGCAACCGCTGGAGTGGGAGTGGGAGAGGGAATACATCAAATTGAAAACTCTGAGAGTTGAGCATGTTATAGCAGCAAGGATGCATACCCCATATATATATATATATATATTACTTGCTTATTATAATAATTTTCATCCTTCATCATCAATCCTCAGTCCTATCAGTACTAGGTACCTTTTGACTTTGTCCAAGAATGAATCAAATTAAGAAACAAAGAGATGGATTGAAAACAAAAACTACTAGCCTTTGTTTGTTCCATTTTTCAGTGAATTCAGGAAAATGTTTCAGGGAAGAGCGCTATGGAAGTGACAATAGGGGAATGTGCCAAGGGTTTGTTTTTATATTGGGAGAAGATGGAAACTGATTTGGGGATCAAATTGTAAGTTCACAAGTTTTTTGGGCAATAAATTTTATGGTACACGTCAAATCAGTCACCTTTTGTTAGATTCTCTAGGGAGAAAATAATTTTTTTATATATTTTATTTATGTCTAGTTACATATGGATGATGTTGAATGTATGTACATATGTATACTTGTAATGATTGGCATATGATTGTGAGAAAATGATGTGCAAATAATTGATTTGATTGCTATTTTCTGAAAAATATTATTAATGTTTAAAAGATATATGATTTAATTGTGAAACTGAATATATTAGAAATACTTATGACATCAAACATTCATCAAATTAACAAAGACTATTAATTTTCTACCAACTTATGTGACTAATTATTCAAGTTAATTTGACATTAATCCTTAAACGTAGTATTAAATCTTTGTATTGCTCAATGAAATTTTTCTGGAAGGTAAAATTAATTTTAGAATATATTATTTAAAATATTCAGATTTTTACTAATTACATATCAGGAAATATTAATATGTATTTTTCATACACAAAATTCAATTTATACAATTCACAAACGCAAAATATAATTTATTACATGGACGTAATTTTTTATAACTTAGAGATGAATAATTATTTTTAGTAGTTATTCAATTATTTCTTTTTTTTAACACATTCGATTTGTAAAATTATATAAATGAAATTTTTATAGTTTAGAAAAGTACTTATTTAATTATTAAAATTTTAACAATTTCGAATATATATAATTCGTAGTCATAGAAGCAAAGTTTTCTACAAGAATAATTAGTAAGGTCTGGAAATGTTTTTAAAATATTCATAAACTATATATAATTTTTAACTTCAACACGAACAATTTATCTATAGCAATGCCAAAAATGATCCAACAAATCAACTACAAATACATATCATGGGAGTCATAAAATATTACAATAGGAAGACAGACAAATGTAGTTTTAATTTTAATTTTTATAATTTTTCAAATTTTAATTACTAAAACAGAAATATAAATTTATACAATTTATAAACGAAAATAAAAAATTTTATAATTTATAAACAAAAAAAGCAAATTTATTGAACAAAATATGATTTGTATAGTTTATAAACAAAAACAAAATTTTTATCAAATTTTCAAATTTTAATTTCTTAAAGAAAATATGAATTCTTATAATTTTATAAAGAGCAAATGCAAATTTATTAAATTTGTAAACATAAATTTTAGAATTTTTAATTAATAAAATTTTGATATTGTCATATATATATACAGATATATATATATATATATATGAGAGTGAGGATGGTAAATGAATAAGTGAAGAGAAAGAATTAGTAAAGAGGAGCAGGTGTGTATGTTACAGGGTGTAGGGTGGAGGGATGCAGAGGGCAGGCTCTCAGTTATTGGGGATTAAATTTTGTGCTCTCGAAGTGAGAATAGGGGAATGTGCCACCCCATTTTTTAGCATTTTGAGAATTGGGAAACATTTCCCCAAAAAATGGAACAAACAGCACCCAATCATTCTTATTTCCACTTTCTTTCTCCGTCCCTCACACAATTTACCTGAAACATTCTCCTTTCACCGTATGCATCGTGCCTTTCGCTACCTCTTTTTCATTTCTTTTGCTCCCTTCTCCAAGTCCACATTCATCTAACACTTGCCATTAACCACAACCATTCCTCCAACTCCCTCTCTAAAAAAAATGGTAAATCATCAATGCTCAAATAGCACCCCACAGACATTCAATAATTGATTAGGCCAAGGGGGCAACAGCAGTAGTCATTCATGCCATCCAAATCACTAACATTCATTGTTATCCTGCGGTATTTTTCATTTTTAAGTTGGTGAATATTAATTGTTGAAGTGTTAACTAAAAAATATTAATGAGCCTAAAAGCGTTTCTCCCATTCCAAAAATTTCCTCTTGAACAGAGCAACAGCGGGATACCTCCCTGCGCAAGTTATGTGATCTATGTCAAGATATGGATGAAGTTTCACCTAAAGTCTCCGGTAAAGATTTTTTGCAAATCATATCAGTCTCAAATCAAGAAAGGCCCAATTTTGACTGCTTTACACACATCAGCTTATCAACCCTCCAAAATCACCTAGGCCACCACCTCCACCAATCAAGGGTACATGTTCTCCACAACCTACTGCAACTCCCACAAGCACGAAGAAAAGCCAAACCTATTGTCTTTTCATCATAGTTTTCATTTTGTTTCAATCAATAGCTACTGTAAAGAAGCATAATTCACAGTTACTATAGATATACTTTTCATGCATTACCATAGCTTTGTGGTTCCTTTGCTGTCTTTCACTTATCTTATCTCTCAACGAGACAGCTTAAATCTTTATCTAGGGCAAAAAGTTATATTATTCAGTTTATACAAATACAAGGTCACAATCTCCAGAATGACAGCTTTGCACATTCATCAACGACATTTTTTTCTTTTGCTTCTAAAGTTGATTATTGTATCAAAATTACAGCCTTGAAATTGTGCTCCACGATTTTTCTTCTTACTACGTTCATGTTCTCCACTACATTGCTTAATTAGTTTGTAACCAGAGCTGCTCTTACTCAGTTACTGATGCCCCAAAGGTAAGTGTTTAATATGCCAAAAATTTCCCATCTGGTTAATATCCTCATAAGACTCAGGTTTAACAACAGTAAATAATTCAAAATCAATAAGATTGGAGAATGCCTGAGCATTGAAGGGATACCGAACATCCACATAATGTGAATAACATAATGAAGGCATATGATCCAGCTTCAGAAAAGAATAAATTACCTGATTCATATCAATTGTTTGAACAGCTTCTCCACGAGTAAAAATTATAGCATGATTTTGATTTTCAGGTTTCCCTTCCCCAAGCTTAGGATCTCCAGGAAGTTTAATAGAGAATATTTCCTATACATGAAAAGGAGAGTTCAAAACCCAGAACAACATAAAAATGATAAAAACAACCGAATGATATAATATACAACTAAACTCCATTATGCAGGAGATAGAGAATTTACCTTGTACAATTACATAGATGTGACAAGCGAAGATAATGTGAAAAATAAAACAGAAACCAAAACACCCAGAAAATCAAATTTGTAGGAATAGTTGAGCTGAAATAAGGAAAGCTTCAGTTGAACATTTTCCTGCTAACAAATGGGCCAAAAAGAACAAACATCTAGGTGTTTAAGCTCATGCTATTTTCTGAATTTGACGCAATCCCTTCCAACTAATCCTTAAATTAAGAGAAGCTCTACACTAACTGTTAGAGCCCAATATAGACCATCAAACATTTGAACCTACTTTGATTTCTTAATTTAGCTCAAGCATGATAATTAACATAGGCTGGCTTGGTTGCATCAACGAGCATAACCTTGTATCAGCAAAATTTGTTGTAATATTTCCATTGCAAGAGTACACAAGGGAAAATGCATGCAACATATTGATAATCCATCATTTTCAAACCAACATGCAGATTGAAGCTCTCCTCATCCTAAATAAAAATAGACCAAACTTGAAACATTAAACAAGAACACCAAAACTGACAACGATAAAGGGAATGTAAGCTGGTTATCTCAGTTGAGCTGTAAGGCCCAATAAAATACAACACCTTGGTTTCAAAAAGTCAGGTCATGAAAATGATTTATAGATTAAAAAGAAAACAAATCTACGAAATCCAGTTAAACCAAGTAATGAAATAGGAAGAGGTGTTGGGCCATGCGGCATCCATGATTATACCTCACAAACACGGTTATCATTAGACTGTCCCTAGACACCACATCATTGGACAATCACAACCATCCAGGTATGGTGCTGGTTGTGATTATCCAGAAACTCATAAGAATAACACTCCCAAAATCAGAAAGTTAAGAACAAAAAGAGTGGTTCATTCTTTTCTAATCAGGAAATTAAAGCTTCCCCATGTTAAGTAAAACATAATAAGTGGAGAACATATAGGGGCAAGTATATCCACCCACCTTGAGGTTTTTGTCCACTGTAAAAGAACAATCCCCAACATTTTGTATGTCATAGATAGACACAACTGTTAAATTCCTTAGAGATTCTTGTGACACAATGAGAAAGGCCAAAGAACCCAATTCCACTGTAACTCATTTATAACATGAGCTTTATACAGGGTGGCTGATATGAGAAGTTACAAACAGATTTAGAAACACAAGGCTATTTACTAATCGCATCATACACTAACCTCTAAGGACCATTTGCTTAATGGGATAAAATTAGATGTGATTGATAAAGTGAATGATGAAGCGTCAAGAGAACATATCATAATTCATAATCCACCAAAAATTTTTTTCCTCACATGGATAGGAGGCCAGGATATCCTAAATTTTTACTCATACTCTGTTTGATTGCTTATAATTCAAATTTATGATATGTTGAATATGTAAATTTTATCATCTTTACAATTTATCCCATTCTTATGCCATAAATTAACACTCTATTCATACCAGAAACAAAATTTATCACTCCACATTGATAGGTATGGATATGGGGCCTCCACCTCCGTCACTTAATTTATGGCCCTTGCTTTTTGTTTTGTCTTAGTCTAAATGAACATCAAAAGGAAACTTAAACTCAATTAGCACAATTTATAATAACCTATATGGTTCCAGTGTTTATAGGGTGGATATTCCAAAAACAGATAACAAAAAAAGATATTCCAGAATTATTCCTTATTTTATTTGAGAACTCCAATCAAAATATATGTTGCTGATGATCAAAACACAAAGTCAAATTTTTTTCAAGAATTAACATAAGGAACAATACCACAAAGAATTTTATCAACACCGGTCACATCAGAAATGCAACCCCATTTACTTTAATCAAATATTGAAAATGAGGATTTTTTAATTTCATTACAGAAAAGTTAACCCCATTGATCAATAAATTCTTTACTTTGGCTCAAATTTTGTCTTTGTTGTTGGGTAGTGTTTCATGGTGAAAAGGTTTTTTTTCTTTTTTTTGCAGAGAGAGCAATGGATTTGATAGAATGAGCAATAGTGGGCTTTGATTAGACTTTTGTATTCAGGGATAATCTTGTCTTTAAATCAACTAAGCCCAAACTCTTTTAATCCTGGGTTACAAATCATGTGGCTAGCAAGTGATAAACAATACATGATTAACCTGAAAATATAATGGGCCCTTTGCCAATCATCAGCCATAAATATGCCAACCAAACATCCAATTAGCCTAGACAAATGAGACCAAAGAGTTTAGCCAAGTTCCAATAAGCATGCAAAAGATAAGAAAATTAAGTTTCAGATTCACCAAAGAAAGTAAATAATGAAAATTTCAGAAATAACAACAAAACCACATGACTAGGAGCAAGATTTCCCAAATTATTTACCTGATCCTTCCCGTGTGCATCAGCTTTAACAAGCTTCGAATAAAATTCCTTGGTAACCTTTCCATCAGCTGCACCACTCTCTTCTACATGTATGAAAGCAACACGAAGGGCCTCATTCCTAATAATCAACAGAAATCCAAAAACACACATCCATAAGCTAGCATCGATTATAAAGTTCAACTATATATTCATGCACTTAATATCAAGGCTCCCTTTGCATTTGAAATTTGAAGGAATAGTGGATATCCAGATAAAGCAATTTCTTTAATAAGGTTGCTAAAGAGACAAACCAGAAAAACATAATGAAATGGCAGAAATATCAATACAATTGCAAATATATACTCCCTCTATCCCAAATTTATCACTCTCATCTCATTTGACGAATGGCCTAAAATACAACTCCATTTCCCAAAATGAACTTTTTGTTTTCCAAAGCTATCATTGTAATCAAAGTGACGATCTTCTGCCACTTAGGGATGGCAATAGGGCAGAAATTGGAAAACCTTCAAACCCCTAATTTCATCACAACTTAAATGCAGTAATCAGAGAACAAAAAAACTATAAATGCTGAAAAAAGCAAAGGATGAGACCAGAATTTTAAGAAGCAAATAAGGACATCAAGTTTCTATTACAAAGCTATTTGTTAACCAGAATGCCGGTACAAAAGTAAGCAATCCTGTCATCAGCCGCCTTCGGCCTTGTTATTTCTGGAAGCACAGTCACTCACTCTGTCAAAATTAAGATTTTCTAGCACTCAAGCACTCAACAGATTGAAGAGTGATTGGACAGCCAGCAAGCTTAATATCTGGGAAGATTAGAAATATAAACTTTGTCAGCATCGCCTGCAAGGAGTCTGAACAAAAAGTTGTCGCTTATGGAGGACTTGATCCGACTTTGTGCAAGAGAGAGAATGACCCAGAAGTTGGAGAGGAGTGCAAGACACAAACAGAGCTTAAGTAGTCTGCTAGGAAACATAAGAGTCCTAGTGGCTGATTAACTTATACTTTATATGTTACAATATTCCCATAAATTTTTAATATGTATATGAAATGGGAAGGGCACCAGACTGGTACACCAAACTGCAACCGAACCCAAACTCACTTAGATGCAAAATAGTCAGACCCGCACCCTGGCACATGGCCCATTTAGTTCAAAAAAACATGCACCATATAGGGTGAGTACAGGGTGAAACCGAGACTCATTGCCATCCATAACACCCAGTACCTCTCAACCACCACTTTCAAAGGCAATATTGTAAAAATACAAAATTAAACATTTTTCCAACTTAAATCTAAATTTCCACATCAGGCCCAACAGGGCACAAAATTTTGGGGTGGATGGGAGTTTGACTGATGTCTATTTGCCTCTGCCCAGGACCAAAAGATAACTCCACCAATTTTTTCCAAGAGAATCATTGGAATAATGATGATTTTAAGATTTTTCACTTCAGTGGCCTCAATCTGAGGATGAACTCTTAAAGACTGGAGCATAAATTTAGACCAATTACAACTTTTCATTGGTCCATTTCCAGAATTATGACACATGCAATGTAACTAAAATCCAGAACTTGCACATCGTGGCCAAAGTCTTGGATTTCTAATTAATGTGAGAGCAGTGGCATATCAGAATGCTTTAACTAGAGACAAAAAGATGAAAGTACGGGACATAGGACTGTAATACAGGAAATTACACAACCAAAAATAAGATAGCAAATATCTACATAATGCAGAAAGTATATGCACAGAGAATATTAGATAGAAAGCAATTCTGAAAACACACCTCTGCAGCAGCAGAGCAATGTCAGCTGCCTCTGGAGCTTTCCGCTGCTTTTGCTGCCCATAAATTTGGCAAGAAACAACATAAGTGAACTTTATATCCGCTTGAGCACGTGCTTCACGTGACAATTCAAAACCTTGAGTTGTGAAACTTGTCTGAGAAGAGATATCCTCTGCGCGGTATAAGGCACTTGACTAAGCATCATTGTGATTTCTTGAGAATAAAAAGATAGACAGAACATTACCTTCCAGAGATCTTCTTTCCAAGTGACTCTGCAGCATCAATGCCCTTCTATAGTACATCATACCACGCACTGCACAAACCCAAGATGAAAACTGTCAGAAAATATACAAGGGAAAAATATCCGAGTTCGCCTTATTGGGAAATATGCCTTTTTGGTCCCACAATTTAACTGTGTGTGCACTATTAGTCCAAAGCTTATGGCATTGAACACTTTTAGTCCCAATAACATAACTTTTTAAACATTTTTGGTCCTCCATCCAATTTTCCATTAAAATCTTTATGGAAACTGTTATCTCTTTATGAAAAAGAACCACTAAAGTTTGATCTATTTATGAAAAACCACCAGAATATGAAATGCCCATTTAACCCTAGCTAAAAAAATTTGAAAAAATAAAAATAAAAAAGCAAAAAATTAAATATCACAAAAGCCCTCTACCAAAAAACATTTTAAAATAATATATATTTGCATATATATGGACCCCATCCCCCCACCCAAATCCAACTGCCATCGCCGCCCCCGGCCAGGTGGCCAGATCCACCCAGCCATGGCCAAGGCCAGGGTAGTTAAAGGCCACACATAAGGAGAGTTATTTCAAACCTGTCCTAGCCAAAGTCTGCCCCCTGTAAGATGCCCAAAATCGAAGCTCCAAAGCACTGGTTGAATTTTCTTGAAGCTCCACATCAACACCATCACCTCGGCCAATACGTTCCAAAAAGTTCTCCCATTCATCTAAAAGATTCAGAATAAGTCGAGAGACATTTTGCAATTAGCATTTATACCAAAAGGAGTTTTAAAGAGTTCAGATGCCAATTGATCATTTCACCAAATGCAATTAGCACTTTCTGCAGGCAAAAGTTTTCGAAAGTAAAGTGGATAAATGAATATTTCAAAAAAGATAATTATATAAGGTTGATGTAACCACCACTGTGGAGCATATCCATAGGATAGGACACAGCTAGGGACAAAGTAGACGACTTCAGAATATATTAAATAATTCCAAGGTTGAAGTGAGGGCCATGTAATTTCACAGCATAAAAACTCACATCAGTAATTGCAAAAATGGAAAAAGGTAAAAAGAAAATAAGAAAAGGGTATGATAGTTTTGATCCACCATAAAAAGTTTTTTGAGAAGGAAGCTAGCATAGTAATTATAATTCCAAGGTCTGTCAGACAGTGGCGTATTGCGAGAATTGAGCGAGCAAAAAATCAGAAAGGCATGAAACTCTTCAGTAATAAGAATACGAAAGATAGGAGAAACTAGAACAAAGGGTGAGGCAATAGATCCTATCACATATTAAAGGATCTCAAATTTTTGGGCTGCATCAGGAAGGGCTAAAGTAGGGGCAGGTGTAGGACTTGGCTGCCCAGAAACTTTGGGAGGGTGTGTTTTTACTCTTCTAATGTCCCTTTCAACAGAAATATACAAGCTTCCAATGAAGTTTAAAAGAGGTAAACAACTAGCAAGGGACAACTAAGGAAAGATATGCTTCAATTGTCTTGGTCAAGCCAACATAGGAAGTCAGAAATGAGGACCGAGGAGAAAGCTTTTCTGGTAATTATATGCCACAAGGTAAATCAATAGTAATTTTTATGATACGTTATACATTTTGCGTAAACATTCAAATAAGAAAAGAATATTCTTGGATACATACAATCCGATAAGAAAACAAAGCAGTGATTGGATAAACAACATATAAATAATACTACCTCCATCCCGTAAAAAATATTCTTTTAATGCTTCCAACCATTCAATTTGATTAATTTCCTAAATGCAATAATGCACAATGTAATTATATCTTTTCAAAAGAATATAGAATCATTAATAACACAACAGATATTAAGTTTTGAAAGTTATAGAATATCAGATTGTCCAAAGATCATAAAAGAAAAGTCGATCAAATGAATATAAAGTCTAATCTTCATATTGTAGCACATGGAACGTGTATGATATAAAAATGCGAATCATGTTAATACGTCCAACTCCTCCTTTCCCAGTAACTGGGAAAATGATATTCCTTCACCACAGAGAACATATAATCATCACTATCCTTTCCTCTCAATCTTGCAATTTAATTAGAAGAAGAGGTATCTTTCCACTTAGCCAATGAAATTAACTTTTTCCCCATTGTCTTCCTTTCCACCCATCCACATCCACTCGTCATGCCAAAAGAGGCATAACAGCACATTAAGCCATACTTGAATGGAAAAGTTGAGAGCATGACAATGCCAACACACCCACTTTTTTTGGCAAGCACAATTTTTTAAAACAAAGCTTCACACAGGATAATTTCCCAGTTAACACCAAGCTATTTATACAGGAGTAAATTGATATCCCAATGTATAGATTTGCATGCAGACAGAGATTGCATAACAATCCAGTACAAATGGCAGATGATGAGATAAAATTTACTTGAATAAAACAATCTATCAAATAAGTGGCATACCTGGAAATATTTTCTGAAGATAGAAAAGTATTGATATTCCATCTTCATTTTCAACCCGCAGCTCAGAGCTGCTGTAAAGCACCGTTTCACTGTAGTACGGTGTGAAGACACTATCTCAAGCCAATACAAAGCAGGAAAGAAGTTAGAGAAAACTATTTGCAAAACATGAAATCACTTAACTCAAAATAGAAACATACACATTATAATAATTATGATAGATAATAGTTATCATAGTAGTAGTAATAGTAATATCTGTACTATATACCAAAAGAGCCCTTACACTCACATACAGCAATTTTTACATCATTACATCAAATTGTGATATACCAATTATATACTTAAATGTTTTATTGGGTGGGAAAATTTTAAGGTCCCAAATGAAATTTTACTTCTTAGTGAAAAACTACTCATCTTCCATGTTGAAGAAGAAGAAGAAGAATATACCAGAATGGCATCATTTCACAAACAGGCTTAGCAGGTGGCATGTCCATAAACAATGAATTAGTGAAAAATTCCAATCTTCTTCTTGCTTCAAGATTCTTCGGTATATTAGCGGCACTATCCTTTACAGTCAGAAGTAGGTGCAACCTTTTCACCTGATCCTTCTGTTCCCCAGAAGAAACCATTAACAGCAGCCTTACTGTATAAAAGCGAAATTTAAGTACAAAAGAGAATCTGGAAGCTTACAATAGCAGGATCTTTTGGCCATTCTATCCTCGAAAAGAGGCGGCCCTCATTTCTAGCCCTCAACAATATGTTCCATGTATCAAGCTGTTCCCTGGAGAAAATGAAGTAAACAACGCTCTATATGTCAAAATTTAGATTAATTATTCACTAAGCCATTATGAGAAAATTTTCTACCCAGTTTACCTCAAATCAGCCGAGACAAGCTCATGCGTAACAACATCATAAAAATCATAGACAGCTTTGGCTGCACCTTTTGCTAGTTCCGGAGTAGGATCACGGGTCTGAATAAAATAAAAAGATGTTAGCATAATGGCAAATGAAAATGAAGAAGAATGTGGTATTCATATATGACCTCGTCATATACATTTCATGTTTTAACAATCATCAAGAAGCAGTGAAAGAGAATCCAAGAACATAAATTCTAGTTGAAGCCAACAATAATAGTTTAAACCTAGACAGAATACCCAGCAATTGTATATAATGTAAGATAGGACATTGATAACTTTGCGTGCGCGAGAGAGAGAGAGAGAGAAGTAACAGAGACTAAGACAACAACCAAGTCCAAAGCAGCAGTAAGCCCAAACAAACCATAAAACAGGCAAAGAGAAACCCTCTACTGGTTGGGGGAGGCAGTGGAATAGCAGAGCAGTATGAATTAAGTTATTGAATACGAATCGATAGTTTTAACCAAAACACAAGATTATAGATAAACTGAGGATTACCTAGTATATCACTGAATTTAAGATGTACTATAGCATAGATGAGTTCAAAGTTAAAATTAACTTTTCAATTTTCATAGACTACAAATTGATATTGCCAATTGAATCTACATGTGAAAATAGACTATTAGTTCTTTTATCTATTCAATTTACTTGCTAGTTCCCCATCCTTGTTATTAGTATATTAGCTTATTAGGAGGTGAATGGTGGATCAGGCAAAGTTCAGATGTCCATGTTCCTCAACCAAAACTTCTCAGACACAAACTGGGATAAAAAAAGAAAAAAAAGAAAAAAAAAAGGCCTTCTCCGAGAGGGGGAAGGAAAATACCAGTAGCCCAGTCAAAGCCGTAAATCTGGAGAGCACCACCGGAAGCTTCTTCAGAGATAAAGTAATGACAAATGACCCTTCAGATATACTGTTGTTAATCTCACGAAATACTCTTTCAACCCTGTCATGAAAGAACAGCACAGAGAGGCAATCAGAAAACAGAATACTCATTGTCTTTAAAACAAATGAGAGATACAAAATTTTATTCTTCCTTCCAGAAAGTAAAAACATTGTACCAAAGTCTTCCTTCTCCATCAACTAGAGAGTGCAAAATTTTTTCAATACTTGAATAACACTCCTGCACAGCATATGCCATGTACTCATCCTTGCATATCCTATTCCAAAGATCAGTTTGAGTGTCTTTGCAATCCAAAGCTAAATCAATGGCCAATAATATCTGAAAGCAAAAAACGATGCCAGCCACTGAGAACTACACCGACTGAAACGAAGTCTTTGGCAATTATGGTAATCAAGACAGGCAAGAAAGTTGAAAATGCACCACCTTACTGCTTAGAAGAAAAAGTGGCCATTGAACCAATTTCAGACTTCCAGTGTTGCTTGGCATAGAAAGTAAGTCCATTTCCCTGAAGTTATACATCAGAATCACAGAATGTGTATATTAGCAGCAAAAATAGTTCAGCTTGAAAGATCGTACTATAATCACAATCATGTACAGCCATAACCGCTTACCGGTTACTAATATAATCTTCTTCACGCAAGCTTTTGATGATTTCATTCCAAAATGGGGAAAACATGGCTGCATAGGTCTTGTTATTATCATGAGGTGCCTAGAACCAATATCAATACTCAGCAACAAAACCGTAGAATATATAGCAGGAAAAAAAGAATTAAAAAAGGCAAACAGGCATTCAAATTCACAGATAGAAAATCCTACTGATAAATTAAGTACTGAATTTTGAGATTCGATAGCCCATGATTCTTATATAATAATTAATTGCAATCAATCTCTAATTTTTTTAACTTGCTTGAGAAACCACATCCTCCCAACATATCCATAGTAAGAAATCCAAGTCGAAGTAATTAACTCAGTACCCTTTCCCAAACCACTCCCTTCAGATAAATATTGATAAGATACAGATGAATCACAGACAGGAGTGTTTTCATAAAACTGAAAGAAGAGAGATGCCTTCAATTCCAGCATCAACGATACCATTTGATTTCAGAATAGTTTAAGCAATCTATTAAGATGTCTCTGAAGCAAAAGCATACTAATAGAACTAATTAAGAAACAGGATGTCATTATCATTTATGTGGTTCAAGTACTTTACTGAAGCCCAGAATTATCCTCGAATTGCATCGAACCACAAATTTTCCGTAAAAAAGAATTTGGAAATTTTATTTCACAGTAGGATTAGTTCTTATTTTTATAATAAAATCCTAGTAATGGTTGAAATATAACATTCTAGTCAACACAAGGTTTTGTAACCTATGATGCATGCACAGGTACAGTCGATGACACAAAAATGACAAACACAGATGCAGGATATCACAGTTACAAAAAAAGGTAGGATAGGACATAGCTTTCCAGTATATTTTTTGTATTACAAGTCATAAATATACAAGTTTATTAATCAATACAAATATATATACATAAGTAAATATATGTATGTACGGAATCCATAACAGATTAGTGCAAATAGAAAGAGAGATTTCATTTAGGTGATGGGGTTGGAACATCTGTTTGTGTTATGAGGACTATGTTGTTGCAAAGAAAACAAAAAGCTTTTCTCTTAAAAAAGAAGACTTTTAAGATGATAGGGAGAAAGTTAATTTAGATGAAATGACACTATTTTTGAATCAGGTCTTTGGGAATTTTTTTAATTTTTGTTGATTTTTTTGGTAACTCCTAATCTTTTTGCCGAGTGTGGAAAAAAGAATCCACTGGACACATGTCAGAACACTGCACCAGCCATATCAGCACCATGTTGGTGCTGTTTCTTTCTCGATAAAAGTTCTGGGCATGCCTAATGGCGTTTCAAACAAGTGCCGAATTGGCATCACCATGTTATGTGTGTCAGATAGTCTCACGAGAGGATTTCTTCAGACTGTTCCAATACATTATAATAGGTTGTAACCTAAGTTATTGACTAGAGTAATATTCATCACTCGATTGAAATTCTAAAACTTTTGAGGGTGATGCAGCCTATTCTTGGTGTGATGACACCTTGAAGTTTCAGGTCTGATGCTCAAGTTTCTTGATTGTTATGCTATTCTCGAATTTCTGCAAAGTTACTGTTCATTGTTTCATTAGCTAACAGATGCCACACCCCTTTAAGATCCTGTAATTCATCTTCTATAAAGCTCTTTCTAACACTTCTTAATCCAAAGAACCTTAAGGTGGGAAGATGAACTGACTGGGCAAGAATGAAAATGCAGTATCTAGAATAAAATGCCATACCAAGGCCAAGCCAAATTGAAGAAAAGAACAAGGTAATAGATTACAAACAAGCTGACCTGTGATGATTGTCCGTCAAATGGCATCCTAAAATACCATGATTAAAACATCAATTGAAAATATCATATAAACACAATATTTACTTATTTGAGACTTTTGTATACAGAGGGTATGTTTCTTATGTTTACCTTTTGATCTGTGGAGACACAAGATTCTTCACAAAAGCCTCTGGAAAACTTTCAAAACGCTTGTGAATCATTTCAATTGATCGAATCTGCAAATGGAACATTATAATCATACAAGATGTTAGTCAACAGCAAAGATGGCTTACAGAAAAACAAGAACAGCAATGAACTATTATGCATAAATAGAGCACATTCATTTAACACAAATACAATAGCTTGCAAAGACTGAGATTAGTACCTCCCCCAAGCGTGCTCTTGCCCCCATCACAGCACCATAAATTGCAGATAACAGAGTATACCAAATGTGAATATCCATAAGATAGATCTGTAGATTTAAATAGTCATGTGGCGGAGAGTGGTCAACAGAAATGAATATTGAAATTAAAATATCACACATTATTACAGATATCATGAATAAAACCTGAAAGATAATAAAATATAAATGGCGTAGGGCCACCTAATGTGCAGGGACAAGGGAAATATCGAAATGCACTTGTTAGAGAACAGAATTACTTTATGTTAACAATAAATCTCAAATGCCACAGAAGTTGAAGAAACCTTTCACAGCAATAAGCGACCAGAGGAGATGGACATTTTGGTTTTACCCAACATGGTAGCCAGCAAGTGGTCCAATGGCTCTGCTTGTGGCAGAATAAACAAAAGTGCTCATTTAATTCTTGATAGGAAAGGATGCTTCAGAACTGGAGTTTCTGTCCGTGAGGTCCATAAATTTACTCCAAAAAGGGCAACTGAATATATGCATGTATTGTAGGAGTTCATATTCCTAGTCTTTTAGTTATACAAAATGCATCTAACTTGAGATGCACAACCTAGGAGTACGCTCCTTGACTTTTCCTCTAGTTGTTGATGTTCTAAATAAGCTATTTGTGCCCATTGGTAATCAGAGCATGACAGCTAATTTGCAACACCTTGGAAGAAAGGTGGAGTCCATGATGTGTTTCCCCATATAGACAAAAAGATGGAGTAGCAGAAGAGTCTAGAAAGCAAGTTGCAGTTTGCTCCAGCACCTTGTGCAACTGGAAAGTCCAACTAATGATAATAGTAAACAAGTAACAAGAAGGAATGATTGAGAATTCTATCATAACCATGCACTGTGGTCAGTGCCTTCCAGAAAAGAAAAGTGAAGAAGAAACAGGGTCTTCGAGATTACAAACTCATCTAGTGGAGTTCATTGATCGGTTAGCCGCATTGAAAAGAATATTTGATTTTCAGATAATGTCTGAAAGTGAAAAGATGAGCTTAGTGTGTCTGAGGTCGAGCAAACATGCAACAGCATGTTGGGATAAAATTGCTTTAATACTGCAAAAGAGGGGAAATCTAAACTTTCAATAAATAGGAAAAGAAAAAAATTTAATGTCCTACAACTATGCCAGACTATGAACCAAAGATTGAAAAATCTTCTAAAGCAACCACTCTGTTAATCAATAACAGAGGACTTTTCTAGTTATTAACGGCGCATTGTCTTACCTTAGAAAGAAGAACAGTCGCAGCAAATTATATGAGAGAAGTTAATCAGTCTATTTAAGAAGCCCCTCATACTTCACAATTAATGGAATGTTTTCCAGCGGCATTAGTTGGGGAAAAAAAATTAACCAAACAAAAAAAAGAAATGCTGAACAAAGATAATAATGTGTGTATGTGCCCGCCCACCCCCCTGGGGGGAGGGGGGTGGAGTTGGGGTGGCTGGAATGTATTAAGACTGGAACTGCAGTGGAAAATCAGCAATGAGGAATGGTACCAATAATCCATGAGATTCCAACTGAAACACGAAAAGTACTTTGGAAAATCCACCATATCACCAAATAATGCTGCCCTAAATCCTTGAAATCAAAATTGCCCAATCAGCAACAGTTATTAACAAGCATGGGCCTCTAGAGTAGAAAGAACATCAGTAGAGAAGGGAAAAATTGATTGATATTTTTATATGAAAAAGGAACAGATGGCCACTTATGATGACGATAACAATCAAAATGATGAGACTGACATGGTGTTAGAAGACGTAGGATTTGTCTTTAGTGATGTGGAAAAGTCTTTATATTCCAGAGTAGGAATAATGGGTGATTGGCTGCCAACCAGTACACCCCCATGACTTCCATAATTAGTGGAAAGCTTGGGGCTTGGGACTTGGGAGCTTATTAGTGATAGTAGCAGTTGCGAGAATATCATCTCTGTGGATTCTGTTTCCAAACTATATCTAAGTTTGGAGCCACACCCTCTATCTTATAATAAGCTCATTTGGTCCAAAACAGGAATGAAGTACCCATTCCTACAGCATTTAGCTTCTTTGTCGATTGGTAAGATTCTGATAAGGGTCAACGTGAACAAGATACACATTAGTGTATGTTGTTTAGTCTCTCTTTCAATTGGCAAGACTCTGATAAGGTGCTTCGTCATGCCCTTGCAGATGCATCGCACATTTTGTGGTGTAAACCTTGGCAATAGCACCTGATATGAAGAATGATGAAGAAAGAAACACGAGCTTAAGCTCAGAAGTTCTAAACAATCCAAAGATCAAGCAAAAGAATTTTCAAAGGCTCTACGATTTGCAACCCCACTCAATATGCCTGCTGCTGTAGATGTGAACCAGCGTTTTTATCTCATGGAAATGAGTAGCAAAATTAACTTTGCCATGTGAACTACATTACAATGCATTCAATGCCACAGAGTTTCTTTTACGAAATATTGGAATGAACTATCTACTAAAACTGCATATGCATTACAAAAAAAATGGGTTACTCACAGCCACAACAGGTGCCCACAGACTAGCTACAGTTAGCGCATTATTATTGTCTGCACCAAAAATCAAATAAGAAAGCATCAGATTCTTGTCCAAACATTCAGTCAGATTATTCAACAAAGAAGCAAAATACTAAGTCTGCTTGCACAATACCACAAAATCTTAAAGACAAATATTTCACCCGATCAGAGATTGCAACTTCCGCATCTGTCTAAGGACCTAAAAGGATATTTTTCTTCTGAAGTTGAGTAGGAATACAAAGAATTTAAATCTTTCATCAAAAAACCATATTTTAAAGAAAACTCACCCCAACAACTTATTTAGCTATACAGACACAAACAGCTGAAATGGCTTTGATTATATAGTCTTTTAGCAATAAAGCAACAGTGTTCATTGCAAAGATTGACCATTGGTCTTCCACTGGTCACGGATCTACTAAATTCTTTATATCAAAATTTCCTTAGTCAAATGGAAATTCCAGAAAGGAAATAAACATCCCTTCAGTTCCTTGTGAGCTCAAAATCCATCACACAAGCAGTTGATAATCCATGGGTAGCCAAAACAAAGAAGAATAGAAGGAAAACTCCAAATAAGAGTAGATGGCAGGGGAACAAAATACAGGCACAGGCTTTTTTCAAGATTAACAAAGTAGATAGCTTATGAATGGTACTTCTTCCATTTCTGCTGACAGCAGGATGTACAACAGAACCTTTTTATGCTTTGACAATAACAAAAAGATGATAACCATCATCTCTGATTTTCTATAGAAAAAACCTTGGTTAAGCCATTATGGTCATCTCAGTCAGACAAGAAGTCAGGTGGATACCATAAAAGTGAAACTGATAAATGTATTCAGAGTCCAAAATTCCCAACCAAAGTTTCTTTTAAGCTCACAGAATTCTTTGGTTCATTACAAGGCATATTCTGCAAAGTGCAATTATAGTTTGGAAGTGATGGGAGACTAAGATCCGCAGACATCTACACTTCATTGAAAAAAAATAAGAAAGCATTTAATTTCTCACTCAAGCAACCATGTAAATCTCCATAACATCAAAAACAATGGGGAAACGCTAGCTGGGAAAATAAGAAAAGGAACATACTTTTTGATATCAAATCATGCCATGAATACTGAAGCCGCGGTAGATTTACAATTATCCCAGTTGGCTGAACTAGTGGTTTAATCTGCAATCACAAAAATTTTCACAGATTCAGAACTGAGAAACAATGCTCACCCTATTAGTAACAAAAATTTCAAGAGAATGATATCAACACTTGCCTGAAGAAAGTAAGCAAAAGTGAACTTGCAGGCAAAGATCACCAACCAGAAAAACACGTAGCTGCAAGGTCAAAAATTAACAACAAAATCATTAGATAATCACAATTGTAATAGGAAGGCAAAATCTAAAGGCAAAACAAATAGCATGTTGCAACCATGATAACATGCCATAGTCCTTATTTCAAGACATATAAAACTATCTGGTATAGATTTCAATGAATCATAAAGCCACTGAACTGATAAGGTTAGCAGCAATCATGGTAATTGTATATACTGGGGATTTTCAAACATTTTCCAACTTCACCATCTTCAATTACCGTCACGACCATTCCATGCATCTAACAGCATATAAAGCCCACTTTGCAGGTCAAGTAATTCACCAGCAACTGACAGCACATTGGAACTAGGTAAGCTATCTAGCCATGTCAGAACAGGATTATAGCCATTTAGGTGTTTCTCCCGTAGAACTGTTCTACACGGCCAGATATAGGGACGCAAATGAGCCGAGCCAAACCAAGCTTTGACCATTTTTTCAGGCTCGAGCTTGAATCTAATGAACCGAGCTCAAGCCTGAGCTTGAGCTCTGAAAATTGAAGCTGGAGCTTGGCTCGAGCCCATGTTCGGGCTTGGCTCGGCTCGATTTGTTGAGCCGGACGTTGTGATAAAGTTATAGGCTTAAACTCAAGCTCGAGCTTGAAACGTAAAAATATTTTATAATATATAAAAAACTTAATGTATTATTATAATTTTTATATATAAATATTATTTTTTTTTAAAAAATATAGGCTTACAAACCTATAAACAAGAATTATTTGGCTCGAGCTCAGCTCAAACCTATACGAACTTGGCTCGACCTAGAGCTCAAACACTTTTCGAGCCACCTTGTCAAGTTCGCGAGTTGGCTCAGTTCGTTTGCATCCCTAGGCTACATAAAGTGGAAGGTGGTAGAGATGGTGAGGTGTGGTAGATCTAGTTCTCTGTCAACACACAGTAGCAATGTGGTTGAAAGGGGATAACTTAATTTGCTAATGAGAGAAGACCGGATGGGCAGTGGTGATGGCTGAAAGTGGCAGTAGAGACCAGTAAGAATAAAAGAAAGCAGACGAGGAAGAGATGAAAAACTTTTGACAGCTGAGGTAGAGCTTGTGCCTTTCAGATATTTTGTCTGATTAAGCTTTTATCTTTTCATCAGCCATCAATTTTAACATGATATTAGGAAAAAACTAAAACATAAAAATGAGACCGCTTTAGAAAGTTTCAGTCTCCGGTAGTTGAGTTCAGGTGCATCTTTTTGCATCTTTCACTAAATGCTTCAAGGCACTCCTGCCCTGAAAAAATCTTTATCTATTTTCACACTGCTGCTCCCAGACTATCTATCTTGGCAAGAATTTCAAGTCTTTTGAGGCTTGGCATCTGATAGGGGAAAGTGAATAAGTTGACAGGATGGAAGATTATATTATTCAAGATGGGAGGCAAAACAACAGTGCTTGGCACCCAAACTGCTAACAACATGTCTCTGTTCACCGTTCCTTTCTCTGTTGCCAAAACACTATAAAAGTTGGCGAAGGGATTTTGTGTGCCAGAGGGAGGTCGAGGAAAATGAGAATACATCTCCATTTGGCAGGCTGGAAAGGCATGGAAAATGCCATCAAGTTTGGAGGTCCAAGATTGAGAGACCTTGTTTTTTAACCAAGTTTAGTAAAAGCAACCCTGTAAGTTTGAAACTGGACCAAATACAGCAGCAGGAAGTGAGAGTTATATGAAGACTGAGTATAAATAAGCATCTAAGCTTGTAATTTTTGGGGTATTAACGTGATGTTAGGTTCAAAGGAGTCTGCAGTATCATAACCCCAGGCCATCTAGCAGTCATTTGCTTGGCATCACAGAGTTGAGCAGTTGATGACAGGTCAATAGGCTGATTTTGAAATGGCATTGGGACATATTTATAATCTGTGAATTCCTCCCATATCTTGTCACCGGAGAGGAATGCTTGTCCTCTCCTTGGAAGTTCTCCGGGGAGATCAATTGGTCAAAATTAACAAAGGTGGCAGCTGATGAGGCTGTTTTGGACATCTTATAACTCAAGGAGTGGGAAAAGAAAATAAGTAGGTGTTATTGTACAACAATTTCCCCAGCAGAAATTAGCTTCTAAGTTAGGCAGAGTATCACACAAGGAACCATAGTTGCCCAATAACTTTTATTCAGCAAATTATACAACCATGAAAAAAATCGAGAGTTCAGTATAGGTGAGCAAACACAATACCAAGAAGTTCTCAAAGGGAGAAGAACGTGACAGTTTCAAGAAAAGGAAAGGGCAAACCTCATATAGTCGGTAGTCTTTTCAACAAGTCCACGACCAACAAAATAGCGCTCCTGAAGGCAATAACGAGAGTTAGTGGTAGAGAAAAGTATGGGATAAAAGGTATTTCCAAATTTTCTCCTCATTATTATGGAATCCAATTCAGCATCACAAACTTTTCAGTTTTTACACTACAAGACTCTTGACAATGTTGTGTCACCACCAAAACTTTCTGGAAAGATCAGAAAGTTCAGTTGCTGGATCAAAGAAAAACTAGCTATTGAAAAATAAAATGTAAAGAAGCCATATTCTTATTCTTAAAAACCTCTAAAAGGAAGAGTGGTGGTTTCATCATTTCACCCAGCGGAGCTGATAGTGAATGGAGAGCAAAGGCCAAGGGTGGGTCAATTGGATTGTACACACACAAAACGCACAAAAAGGACTCCATTATAACTGTTCAATTGTGTCTTTTTCCTATTATTTTGTATCCTTTTTCTGTTGGTTTCATCAATCAAGAGAAAATATTAAAACAATAATGAAGACATGCTCATGCATGAGTGAATACCTCATAAATCCACTTGAAAAACTGGAAAAACGACTGATCAGAGATTTCAGAGAGCTTGTGACATGAAGGGAATTTGAGCAGCAGAGCAAAAAATACACGCAGACCAGCATATACACCCAACACTAGGACATAAATCCGGAAATAAAACGAATCTGAGGTGCTCTTATTCCTTTCCTCCAAAAGTTTCCTGAAACCATTGTGATATTACATGAGCAACAAAGATAAGCAGTAAAACAATTCAAGCAGTTAAATGAAGAGTATACACTCACAGGTAGACGTAAAGAACAAATATGGAGCTCAAGCCACACCAAAAGAACCTGATAACTAGCCTTGATATAGCCATGCCTCGGGCAGTAGTATAAGCCCCAAACATTAGGACAACATCCAAACAACCTACACGACGAGCAACAAGCCCCAGTGAAGAAAACCAAAAGTAAGGCAAACTGCAGAGGTCTGAGTAAGTTGAGGAGCAAAGACAGAAAATGTCACATAATTTAACAGCTTACTCTCCAAAAAGTTCATGACAGCAAATGTCGGGCCTATGCTAAGCAGCGTTTTAAAGGTACTAAGATTAAGTTTTCCACCATTGAAAGCAATAATAGCAAGACCCTGTAAAAACAGAACGGTATCAAGGCCAAAGAAGAAGTGGACATAGCCAGCAAATAAGTCATAGAGAGCATTGTAACATTTACCTGAAACATTACAATCAAAAAGATCCACAAACGATGAAAACTGCGATACAGGTGTAGGAAAGTTCGATGCTCAACAAATGAGCTTTTACCCGTCTGTATTTGAAAACAAGGAACAGATTAGAAGACAATATATAGAACCATAAAAACAAGGTCATTTTAATTTAAATCCAAAAAAGGAAATACAGATAAAATGGCAGAAATAATAATCAGAACCAACCCTTTTTCCTTTTTTAGGCTTCATCAGAAATGAAGAATCCTTCTTCATAGGCCAACTCAACTCAAAGCAAGCCGGTGACCTACACATTAGCTGACAATTAAATCCAAGATACAAAATATGTCCAAGGAGCAATTAGAATAATAAGAAAGAATAGCAAACCAGAAATATTCATTAAAGTCATCGTAATTCCGCCATTCTGAGTGTGCAGCTTTCCCATTATTGTTCCTTGCAGCTTCCTGCAGATTAAGGGAAAAGTGAGAGATCAGAAAGAAGGGAAAAAGAGAGCACTATTTGAAGATTAAATTTGCATATAGAATTGCAGACGAAACAATTGGTAGCCGTTAAACAGGTAATCTATTATCTCCAGATGAATTTTATACTAGAAAACCCTATGCACTTTGTATAAAAAATAATGTAGCAAGTAACCATTATGAACCCAAGAAAAATAGATCCATCAGGATATTTAATATGATGCACAGAATGTATTTTTGTCAAGCAAACCAGGTAAGAACAAAACTGTCAAGAGCAAACATTCAACAAAATGCACTCACCTCTGCCAGTGTGTCATATATGGGACAAATGATTTGCTCTAGAAAGGAGACAGATCCATTTTCGCTAGTACAACTTGCAGCATGAGTTACCTCCCCATGATCCAGGATTGCATCTAATTCCCTTGCCATCTAAACAAGCCATGTCAACAAATATGGAGATTAAACTAAACAATGTAAAAAATTTTGCTCATAGATATTATAAGATATTTAATGCAAAGTAACAACATATGATTGATAACTTAGAGCAGTTTTATAGCCAAAGTAAAATGCATAAGGAAAACAAAGGTGAAGAAACTACTTCATAAATTGGACATGATATACAAAGGAATATTCTTCAAACAAAAGAGAAACTATAGAGAACACCAAACTTTAAAAATATATGACCTGGTTGGTCAAAGATCACTACAGTATCCAACACAGGCATCAAAGACATACACGGTGAAATATATAGCAGATGCATTCAGGAAGAAAGCGGACGTTCGCAGCTTCACCCCATATGCAAAAGTATAGTGCAACAAGGAAAAGCTTCCTATCCCTGTTAATGGCTTCCAAACTATATGAAACAAATGGAAAGGAAGTTAGTTGATTATTTTTCGATTAAAAGATAGCACGTGTTGCAGAAACAACCTATTCCATACGAGACGTATCCGCAGGTATCTACACCATTTGATGTAATTATCCAGGACCTTCGAGAAGACCTCTCCTACAGCTCTTTCATCTAGTTTCTGTGAAGGAATTTATTGAAAAACAATTAGCTGTCATACGTCTTGTAGTCTCATACCTATGACAGCCTTTGTCCATGCAAACCTAATTGTGCTACTCACTGGATCAGCCTCAACTGGGATGCCAAGTCGTGACTGTGCATTGGCTAAAGTGAGAACGAGGTGCTCGCGTTGGTTCCTTATATTGTCTTTCTGTAATAGTGCAACATCAGAGATTGAATAAGCCAAAGAAAGCATGTAAAATCATAGCAATTGTTAGTAGGACATATTAGTGAATATTGTATGCATCGCACAAGCTGCATTCATTTAGAAAACTTTCTATGTGCTTAAACTACCAGCAAATTTTCATTCAAAAATAACCGAAAACTCTCTATAGTATTTTCTTTTTGTCCATCAAATAGTAAATAGTTATATAACTGATGAAAAATAACTTATACAACTTAGAAGGAAAAGAATAAGTTCTCCATATCCACCTTGACTATTTTAATTTAAGAAAATAGGGGCTGAGGAGAAAGAACCAATACCTGAAAACCAAAGACATATTCCAAAAGGTCAAACATGTCCCAATCCTGCTGTCCAGAAATTTCATAATCAGCTGGAAGCCGAGGAAACTGCACAGTATATCTTATTGCTGATATTGCTGCCCTGACCTGCATAGATTATCAGGTAAAGCAGGTTTATGAGAGATGAAGAAGATTTACCATTTTAAGACAGCATAGATGAACAATTTCCAGGCAAATAACAAAAAAGAAAAGTAAAACTGAAGAGCCAAAATCACTATCATCAATGGATAATCATCTCAAAGAACACAATGGATATCAATAATACACCATTGTCGAGAACAAAGATCATCCTATAAAGATTACCTGGTGCTGCTGGCAATACCTAGAAAAGTTGACAAGATAGGATGAGGAACAGGTAACTATTTATATGATTCAAATCCACTTACTTCTGGAAAATATCCAATAGCATTGGTTAAAGATGGCGCTTCCAGAGGGACAATGTTGTACGGGACAAGTTCGCCTGATAGAGACGCATCAGACTTTTTTATCCTTCTTAACTGGAACAAAAGAACAAATATAATCAGCCCAGAGGGAACTGGCACTCACTGATATGCTTCATTAAGGGAGTTCATAGTATTAACAAGTCCACTATCTAGGATAAACAGAAGAACAAAAGAACAATAACATGATATAAAATTTAAATATCAGTAATAATAATTGAGATTTCATTGTTATATGGGCTAAGAATATGGGGAAGAGGCAGGGAAGTACCTCTTCCATGATGAGCCTTCCCACTCCATCTGGAGCTGCTTCTTTACTAAGTGCCTCCATCACCTCAACCAAAGCCCTCAGTGTGGCAAATACCCTTTTCATTTCTGAGAATCTAAGTTCCAAGCTAAACAGACAGAGAAGCAGAAGCAAACTAATAAGGCCCTTTTCCATGGGCAGGATAATCTATATCACTAGGATCAGAATACTGAAATGAACCACATGAATATGCTTGCATAATGATAACAATCAAGAAGATCATGTTGAAAAAGAAAATATATTTTTATGAAAGGCTATATGAGTATTATGCAAGCAAACAAGAATAATAAGGAAAAGAAAAAGATAGTATCTTCTTTTTTCTAGAAAGGAGTAGAGTCACTGGAGGGGTAGGGCATCTAGTATAACCTAGGTAGCTGATTTGTAGGCTGGAGAGGGAGTGAGAACAAGTTTGAGAGTAAAAGAGGAGCACATACTTAAAAATTTGAATTACAGAGGATAGAGCATCAATGAAAAATTTAAAAATATTTAACTAGATAACTAACAATAAATTTCAACACTAGGAACTGGTTACTTAGAACCATATTAGAAGCCTTTGCTACACAAAATAGGCTTTGTTTACATTCTACATGTGAATACTAAAACACTTGATGCATGTGAATGTTATATGCAATGCTAAATCACCAAAATATGTCCTATCAATAGTATTAGCAGTGTATATGCAGTTGAGCACAGAACATCAACATAAATTATGTTTTCTGACCATTGCATTTCATCAATACACATGAACAGATGTCTCACATGTCGGTCAAAGTAGCATCAGCAAATAATAAGATAAATAACAAATATGAATAAAAGAACACACTCTCCAATATTAGCACTAAAAGTGCCAGATTCACGCCATTTCTCTTCCTCTCTCTGGATGTCGTCCACTCTATATCGCCTTTTATATTGATGATAAAATTCCCACAACCGCTCAATATCATGACGACGATCTATTTGACCCCCATCCTTTTTGGCAAGCTTTTGCTGCAGCAAACAGTGAAAATCAAAGCTAAAAGACTAACTAGTTAAAAAATAAGTGTTGGATTTAAAATGAGATCAAGCATTCAAACAAGCCTCTTGGTTAATAAAGTAGGCACTAGGCAGCATATCAGATCAAAGAAGCCCAAACATAGTATATGACAAACAACATTAGCACCTGTCATAGAACCTGTATCATTACGTGTTGCACCAGATGGACTATAAAGAAATATGTTGTTATCATTGTTTAGTTGTGCCTTAGTTAATGCTTGATATCAAGGCATTTTCTGTTTTGCAACTGGAAATACGCCAATGCTACCCAAAGTTGATTTTAATTTTATTGCAGTCAAAGATTTGAAACCCATTTATTTCCTATGAGATAATTCCTGGCTTTATATTTAATCTAGCTAGCAGATGAACAATGCAAGAAAATGGTAAATCTATAACTGTACCTTAATTACAGACATCAAACCAGTCTTAAACTGAAGAACACCTCTACCGTCGCTGTTGGGGTCCAAATTTTGAGCCATGCTATACGCCTGCTCACACACTTAAGCCCAAAGAAATCCCAAGAGACATTAGTTAATTATGAAATTGTTAAGTAGATGATTACAATCTTCAATTCAAGAAACAAATGATCAGCTGCCAGAGAACGTTAAAACATACAAAGCAGAAAAATCTCCACAGTTTAACATCTTAAAACTAATAAAAATGTAATAGAAGATGTGCAATGACCATAAAGAATTAATAATAAGAATTTGAAAAGCAAAAGCTATTTAAACAAGCAGAGCCATCCATCCACATGATAGACTTTGTTATCCTCCAAGGGTGCAAGGGATACCATTCATTCCAATGACCTTTTACTAGGAATGGTTTCAAAAATTCTACAAACCCGAGATCTCTTCAATGAGAATTGCCAAACCACCACCATTACCAATGCAATATCATAACAACCATGTCAGAAGTCCTATCCAAACACGTACATAAATGGACTACCTCCACAAGCAAGTGAAGACATGCAACCAGAAGGATTTCAAATACAGCCCTACACTTCATGGAACATATAAATCAGTATGACGAACACCTCCAAATCTGTAGCTAGTATCCAACATTGTTTAAAAGTTCTTTCACATGATCCATCTTGATCCACACACCCCAAATACAGAGAATGTGAACATAAGGTAGATAAAAAGTCGCATAGAAATGTAGTACTACACATTGAGTGGCTTGGATAAAAGCTGAAGATTCCAGGACTACTAAACATTGTGAACCCCATCATGACAGAAAATATCTTTTCTGATTTTTCACACCCTTGGAATGTTTCTTAAATCTCCTATTCCTTACAGTCTACTGCTCATCTCATCCACTTCAAGTTATCTGCAATATACTTCACAGTTGTTAAAGGCAATCACCTTTGTCGCCTAAGGTCAAAGGTGACAAGGGCAAGGGAAAATTGCCTTTTTTCTTGCCCGGGCGATGCGCTTCTAACAGGCACTGCAAAGGCGCACCTTTTCTGGTTTTTTTCCCAGGAAAGAGGTGCTGCAAAAGCACAACTCTATAAAGCCCACTTTTCAACGATCAGAAATTAAAAGAAAAGCCCAAATTTAAAAAGGGAAAAAAACAAAGAAAAGGAACACACCAAAAAACCCTAAAGCAAACAACATAGCAAAATCAGGGAGCAAAATAAGAATATTTGCTTGTGATGATTTGAACTTATTGTACTTAAAACTTAGTTGAGTAACTTGAGTTTGATTTTATCATGTTATATTTGTTGCATATCCTATAGATTCTTTACCTACATTGGAACTTATTAAATATATATTATATTTTATAATTTCTTAATTCTTATTTTAGAGCTTTGCTTCAAAAAGGTGAGTGCCTCTCACTTCGCATCGCCTTTCGCATTTAACAAATATGATATACTTACACTCAACCATACAAAACTCCTTCACTTCAAATCCATCTCAAACTAATGTATGAACCTATCACCCAAGAACAACATGCTTTACAAGGAGACACAATATATTAGTGTTATTAGATCTTGAACTGAAGAGGGAACTTGAAACTTAGCGGCATCTAGCATTATTCATTCCCTAATCCTCTCACCCCTCCTTGTAGTTATTTTTCTGCATTATTAACTTATATGTTTCTCTTTTTCACTTTTCCTCAAAGAAGCACCCCCAAGCACTACCCACTCTATACTAATCTTTGTACCCTTCGGACTAGATATTTTCATCCACACCACAATACAACTCCATATAACCAACAGTCAGGCTTTACATATTCACTGCTTGAGGTCAACTCAAAGAACTCCTTATTATTCCATTCCTCATTGGAATCAGCTAAACAAATGCTCACTTTCAACTTTGATCTATGAAGGTCATATCCGGGGAAGTACCATGTAGATTTAAATCAATTTTAATTAACTCACTCGAAGTATTTGCACATCAGCCTCTACCCCGTAAGTTTTCCACCAATACTAGCCCGATCACTTTCCTGAACCAGCACTTCTAGCAGATTCCATTTAATCTGCCAAAACCAATTAACATACTTCATTGCCTAACTGCAAAACTTCTTTCTCTCATCGTCCTACATCAACATGTCAATGCTAGCACCGCATATTACAAGCTGTAGAAGAAGGCTTAGGATAAGTTTGCACTGGGCAAAAAAAGTGTATCACATACTAATGCTAGTATGACAGTTACTGAAATAAGTTCAAACTAACTGAATAATAATAACAAAAGGAAAATAACCTCATCCAACAAATAATAGGTTCCAAGCATATTATATATTCCACAAACTACTCCCGTACAACCAAAATTAAACCCATTTCTTAACCCTATGTCCCCCACCAGCCAATAGCCGAGCAGAACTAAATGAACAAGCCACGCCACTTCCCAGTCAATCGCGTTAAGTACACAACGAGTTACCACGGACAGTTAAGAACACACAGACACAAAGAGACGAACTGGACACGCACTTTAAGCTTTTACTTACGTATTCTTGCGACATTGGGGTCCTCCGGTTGAATCTCATCGGCTGCTTGCAAAATCGCATTGATGTTGGTGCTCCGTTGAAGCGAATCGGGAACGGCACCGGCAATTCCGCTGGGGGCCCGCTCGTGGCCCGCCCGCTGCTCGCTCCGCAGCACTGCACGCACCAGCCTCTCCCAATTTTCGTAAACCCTAGCCATAACTCTACTGCAAATGAATGAATTTGGAAGAAAAGGAGGTGGGATCTAGTCTAACTTGAAGGAATGGGAGGCGTAAGGGTGTCTCATTGGAGATTCTGAATGAATTGATCAACGCGTCGTGGAAATTTCGAGGGGTGAGGCGACGCGGTGAGATGTGGTGGAAATGGAGAAGTCGAATTATTGAGCTTAGGCTTGTTTGGTTTCATTTTAGATCCTCCTTTACACATTTTCTATAATTTAAAAATTAAAACATATCATTCTTTATATATTTTCATCAAATAATATTTTTATTTTTATTTTTAAAATATATTTTCTAGTAATTTATATATTTTATCTCAATAATTTATATATTTTTTATTTTATAATCACCTTTTCTTTCCACCTACAACGTAATAAATCTAAATAATCATTATTTTTTCAATAACTTATTTAAATATAAATTTATTTTCAACTCATTTTTACTATTACTTTTCTAAATTTTAAAAATGATGAAAATAAAAAGTGAGAATGAAAACAAAACCAAATGGACCCTTAATTTTTCAAATGAGAAGACTTTTTAAGACAATTCAGTTTAAAGTTAGGGCTAAAAGTGAGAGGAAACACTTAAGGACTCATTTGGTTTTATTTTTCATTTCCATTGTTTCAAACTTTGATAACACAGATAATGAAAAGAAAATAATTTAAAAATAAGTTTCTATTTGAATAAAGGAAATCTTATTTAAAAATTCCTAAACCGACTTTTACTTTAGGATATAATCTCCATCCATTTCTTTCTTATTTTGAACTTTTCATGTGAAGTTCAATTTTAATTTCACTCTCTAACCACTTAAAATGACGGAAGTGACTTTATTTTTTTTTTCTTTCCTTTATTCATAAACTCAAATGTTTGAACAAGCTCATCTCTCCTTTATTCCTAAACTCAAATGTTTGAACAAGCTCATCTCTCTCTCTCTCTCATATCTGTTTTTTTTTGTTCAACTCCCATAGCATAATTCAGTGCTTCTTTCTCCTTTTTTCTTTCTTTCAATTTCTACAAACAGCTACAACATATTTGCATGAAGTAGGGTTACTTTGCTCCATTGTCGCATGGTAAAGCAACATTATAATCTTTTGTGAGTAACAATTATTTTTTTTTTTTAGCTAGAAAATATCAAGTAATTGGAAATAACCTTAAATTCAACTGTTAAAGAGTTGTATGTACAATAGGGAACTATTATGTTCATTTTTTAGAGCATGATTTTAATGGAACTATATTTCCAACTAGAAAAAAAATGGTGTGAAATTTGCTTTCAATTCCATATAATCCAATACCTTGATCCCCATCAAAAAATGTACGTGACTTTGAATGCTGACGAGGATGTGTCCAACATGATTCGCCTACATTTATGCTTAAAGGTGATCCTAGTGGACATGATGTTTTTCGAAAAAGTGAACCTGGTGGACAAGAAAGGCAAATTAGCTATACAAGCAACTCTTCATATCTTCAATTTCGTACCGCATTTATTGTTTAGCATACTTCCATTATCCCAATGTTTACCTCTTTACATTATTAGTTATATGCAATTATCTTACAAAATACTAATTCTCATTTGTTTTAGTACTTAGGTTTTCTATGTTAAATACTAAATTTGTTTACTTGTACTCTTCTACGTTGAATGCTAGACATGTGTGTTTTAGTCTGTAAACCTTCTATATTAAATACTAAATTTGTTCATTTTAATACTTTGATCATGTATGCTGAGTATTAAATTTTATGATTATCTGGTACATGCTCTTTTGTGTAAAATATTCTATTTGTTCATTTCAATACATAGTTCTTATATGTCAAATACTACATTTTTTCTTTTTTTTGGTTCACTACTTAGTTTTTTTTAAATACTGGATTTGGTCATTTCAGTATTTATCTCCTACAGTTAAGTACTTCGATTGTTTATTCAAGTACTTAGTTTTTCTATATGAAATACTGATATTGTTTATTTAAATATTTAGTTATCTTGTTGCTGAAAATTGAGATTGTATAGTTGAGTACTTACACACTGATCTTGCTGCATTTTATTGACAGTTATTATGTATTTGACTATATTATTTTTTACAATAAACACTCATTTAGGAATAAAATAGAAGACGACATTTCCTCCACAAGTAAGTCACAATATGATTTAGCGTTACAAATGAATTCAATTGATGCTTGGAGTCATTGCATCTATGAAGAGGGGCAAACATTCCAAGATGCTGAAGAGTTTAGAATTAAATTTAAAAATTATGTTCTTGTTACTATAAGGTCTTTTATATATAAGAAAAAGATCATAGTAATTTGTAGTGATAATAATTGCAAATGGAGAATATATTCCTTAAGGTATGCAGCTGACAAACTCTTTGGTACTCGAAAATGCAACCTATAACATACATGTAATAAGGGTAGCCTTTGGACGATAGGACATCCTAGAGTTGATTCTACTTGAGTTGCTAATGTTGTGAAAAAAAATTGAGAGAAAAGCACTATTACCGACCTATCAACCTAATAAAAGATACTCACAAAGAATTTAGCGTAAAAATTCCATATCATAGAACATAGTTGGGCAAGGAAATAGCTATGCATGATATTCACAGGGTAGACAAGGGATCCTTTGATAAGTTGATATAGTATTGTAGGACTGTGAAGGAAACAAATTCTAAAAGTGTTACAGATTATAAGATTAACCTGATGACCCTAAAATTTCAGAGATTATTTATTTGTTTCATAGCATGTTTGGTTGGCTTTCTCAGTGGACGCGACCCACTAATTTTCTTAGATAGCACTCACATTAAGAACAAGTATAATTGATGCTTAAGAATAAGTATAATTGATGCTCACTTAGTGTTGTTATCAAGGATTCCAATGATGATTTATTCACATTAATCTATGCAGTTATTAATGATAACAATAATACTAATTGAGAGTGGTTCTGTTTGAAGTTGAGAAGCATTTTAAATTCTCACCATAACACAAGGTTCAAAAGGTTTACTTTTTTCTCTAACTAACATATTGGGCTTTTTAAAGCCATTTCTATGGTATTTCCTGGTAGCCATCATGCATACTGTTTAAAACACTTAGTGGACAACTTCAAAAAGCAAGTAAAACTTTTTTGAATTTTATTGAAAACTATGTTTTGATCTAAATTAATGTTCATGTAATAATTCAAGAAAACAAATGATCATATAATTTGAATTTCACATAATAAGAAAGCACCCCTCCACAATAAGAAACATTGGGCATTTTGTTTTCATGAAAGCTGCATATGCTCCAACAAGGCAAAAATATAATCTACTCATAAAGAACATAGTGGAGCCCATGCCTTTTGCTAGAAACTTTATCATGCGATCAAAGCCCCAATGTAAGGCAAATTCTTTATTTGCTTGTGATAGATAACGAGAAATAAACAACAATTAGGCAGAATGTTGGAATGATTTGGCTAAATTAGAATGATTTATGCCCATTGCAGCTATGGTTGATCATATACACAAATAAATCATGGTACTGATGCATGATTGATGAGAAAAATCTAAAACACTTACTGGAATATTATGCCTGAAGCAGGAGAGGAAGCTAGAAGTAAATTATATGGCCTCTCATACACTAAAAGTGGAGAAATCTAGTGGTTGAAACTTTGAGGTCAGTGATCATGACAAATCCTATGTTGTGGATTTACTGAGCTGGACTTATTCAAGTTGGACATGGCAAGTTGATAGAATGCCTTGCAAACATGCTTGTGCATATATTAAGTCGAAGTTACTGTTATTGTATGACTTTACTAATGAATACTATCGGATTGGGATGTATCAACAAGCCTACAAACTTATACTCAACCCTATACCTACTTTTGATCTAGACGTATTCCAAGTAAAAGAAGAACCAACCATTTATGCACCTATTGTGAGACCTCAGCCAAGTCGTAGAAGGACACAGAGATTTCCATCTCAAGTTGATTTTAGGCAATCAGATGTAGGTGGTGTGGTAGAACTGGGCATAACCGCCGTACATGCAAAGAAGCTACGACTAGCAAGATTAGCTTGACCTTGCTGACATATTTGTTTACCATTATGTTGCATATGTATGCTTGCTATACCTTATTGTCATTACCATGTAACTAATATCTTTTTTTATTTACTCTTAATCCACAGGAAGAGGGTGCATAAAGAGGAAACAATCAATGTAAGAAGGATTGTATGATGCTCAGAGACTAACGACGACTACTAACTTTTGCTTTTTTAAAAGACGTTAGATCTAGAGTATTTGGACTATTATGTAATAATATTAGTTGACTTTTTATTGGAATGTTTGTATTGCATGTAACGTAATATATCACAATTTCTATTAACAATGATATTAGATTCAAAAAAAGGTACCTTGTTTAGGCACTTATGTACTTTAGAATTACATTTATGTACTGAAACCATACTTGTTATATACTTATAATTCGAGCTTCTATACCTGATTTTCAAAAGAATGAGCTTAACCTCAATTCAATATATAGAACAACCCAAGAAAGGATAGTGTGTGTTTGAATGTTTGGTACTGCATATGGTGTAATATATCACAATTTTTACGTGCTATACCAAATCTGTCAAATGCCATAAATGCAATTTAAAATACTATTTTTTGCTAATAATTATACAAGATATCTAGAAAAAAAATATACCCATTTTAGGCACATATGTACTTCAGAACTATGCTTATGTATTGAAACCGGACTTGTTACATATTTATAATTGAGGTTCTGTACATGCTTTTTCAAAGAACAAGTTTAACCTCAATTAAATGTGTGGAGCAACCCACACTACTAAAAAAAGGTCATTTGCGATGGATTTCCCGACGAATATTTTTGCGATGGAATTTATGATGGCAAATTCCATTGCAAAATATAGATAATTTGCGATGGAATTTTTTTCATCGCAAATGTTTAATTTTCTGTATTTTCTGCGACGGATTTTTCCATCGCAAAACAAATTTTTTTAAAAAAAATTTTGTTGCAAAATATTTTAATTTCTTTTTGGCTGAATTTGTTAAATATTAAAAACTTATAATCAAAACATAATATATTCATAAATCCAAAATCACTATATTTAATGATATTTATAACCATAAATGATAAAATATCAAATCTTTCATAAAATCCAAATATAACATTAAATAAACAAAATATTTGTAAATTCAACAATATAAAAGTATTAAAATGTAAACTACCAAAGTAAAATTATCTTCACACAGTATGTACCAAAATGCATAAGTCAAATCAATCATCATCCTCATCCAAATCCTCATCTATGTTTTTTCGTAGTTGTTCAATAGTAGGTCTGGATAAGGATAGTGTAGGAGATACCTCTAGCCGAGGTAAATTAGCGCTTAGTGCCATGAAGAAAAGATTTGTAGGTGGATAAAACAGTGATATATTAGGTTGAAATGATGGTGATGGGTTATGCATGTTTTGCTGCATGAACATCTATCGCATCATCACCTCTATATTTAGGAATTTTTGTTTAAACATCGTATTTTCTTCTCAACACACCGTCAATTCCAATTTGAATGATGCCATTTGTTCTTGTAATGTCTTAATTTGTTCACTTTCATAGGGTGGATTATTTGGAGGTCCTCCAGACGAGTGACCTAAGACAAAGGAAGTTTCACTTCCAAGTCCGTAAATCCACCCCTTCTTCGATCTGCCTACTGTATCTTTCCACACTTGCATAAAAAATATAACTACAAATTAATAACAATCAAATAATTCAATTGAAAAATAATATAAAATACAAATTGATAACTTAAAACTTTCACATAAAGTTGAGATGACATAGGCACTAAAGAACTGTCAACACCATCACTTGAACTTTGATTAGAGAACTCCTCTAGTCGATTGTTGAATGTATTTTACACATGAAGTACATAGAATGATTAACTTATATAAAAATTAAAACTTTCTACATTAAAAGTAACATATATATGACATTTAAACTTTTTAATATAAAATTTATAATATTTAAATTTTCCTAATTTTTATAAAACATACTACTTACATATGCATTTTGGGCATGTTCATTGACCCTTATAGTTTCACCTCTTTCATTTTATGCAGAATGTGTACGCATAAATGATTCTGCAAGTCCAGGTGGGTGTCCAAGTTCTTTCTCCTACATCCAAACACATTTATCAAGAATCGATTATAATTAAAATTAAGTATTGATACCTTTATAAAATTACCAATTTATCTTTGTGGGATAGGTGTGAGATATATCCACCCTGATGAAGTGGAAATCCAACACCACCACAATTCGATCCCCGATTCACTTTATTTTGAGTGCTTATTTTTTTGAATCCATCATTAGCCCATTCTTGAAGCAATCCATCCCACACTTTATCTCTCATCCAAATGGGCTTCTTTTGGGATTGACATGCTCGGTGCAATTTATTTTTCAATTTTTCAAGCCACGATGCTCAAATATTTTGCGAATTAATGCACCCTCATATTCATACCATGTAAATTTTTTTTGAGGCACATAAAAAAATTTAAAACATTTAGAGAACTTTTTCATTTTGATATGGACTTAAGAAAAAAAAATTGATACATCAAATAATTCTTACCTCAAACTCCCCAAACCACATGGTTCTAACTCCACCTGAAATTTTTTTTCATGATCTCCAAGAATATTGTAAGTGCCTTTTAATAATATTACTTATTTCCAAGGCACATGCCAACTCCTCGGAGAACCTGTTTCACAAAGATATTTTTACATCATATATTAAAATGATAAAATATAAATTAGTAGTATATATAACATTATAAATTACTGTAATTAAAAAGATTATAAAATATTACTCTTTCCCTCAGGGCCGAATAAATATCCTCTGAGTAACATCTGTACTCCTTATATCTGCAGATGCCAGTATAGATGGCATAGATAAGGGATTATGTGATGCAACTAGTGGAGAACTACCCAGCACCACACCTAGATAAGTGTGTGGAGGGATATAAACTCCGATGCAATATTAGATGGAACGACCTTGCCTTTTCCTTTTCTACTACTCGACATCTATAATAAATATTAATTATGTAAATTATTATAGACAAATAACATCAAATAAATTATTATAAATTATTATGTACATGTTTGATTATGGATAAATCAAATTGGATAGCACTGATCAATATAATTGAGTAGAATGCAAATTGCTGATCAACAAGTGAAAGCCACCATTCTTGAAAGTATTACTTTGTTTGGAATTGATAATATATATAGTACATCAATGATGAATTTTTTGATAAATTCACATTACATAACAATAAATTAAAAAATTAATCATCCTCATCCTCCTCTTTGTCCTCACCTTTGTCCTCTTTCTCATCCTCGTCCTCATCTTTATCCTCACCCTCGTCCTCGTCCTCATCCTCATCCTCATCCTCATCCTCATCCTCTAACTCTTCATCATCACTTATCACTTGATTATTTTCTAGATATATTTCTTCATAAGGCATCTCAATATCAAGTAAGTCACCAATTGGATCGGTATCAACAATTGCATTGACTGTGGTAGATGGTTCTTGTAAAGCTACCTCCATAGTATGATATTTATCCACCCTACTTCTTGGTCTTATTTTGATCACAAACCGCCAATGGACTTTATCTCTCTTAGCACCAGGGTAAGGAATATAATACGCTTGGGATGCTTGTTGAGCAATGATGAAAGGATTAAACTTTGGATATTTTTCATTTTTTTTTATTTCGATGATATCATACTCTTTATTTATCCTAATTCCACGGTTAGACATTGTATCAAACCAATGATAGTTAAAGAGGAAAACTTTCTTTTTAGGTACACTTGGATACTCTAGTAGGATTGTTTCCTTCAGTTTTTCATAAAATTATGATGATCCTTCACCTTTGAGACACACTCCAGAATTGCACGTCTTTTTATTCTTTGCCAATGAATCTGTATGAAATACATATCCGTTAACAAAAAAACGATGCCATATCTTGATTTATCTCATAAGACCCCTAGCTATATCCTTCAAATGTTGATTTTGTACCATATTTTTTTAATTGTGCACCTAAACATAATAGCAAGGAATTGAATAATTAATATAGTTTTTATTAGTTAACAAAGAGAATTATTTTTTTAAAGATTTTTAATACTTACATATTTTTGGAACCAATCTACAAAATGATCCTCAATAGATTGCTCCACTTGCAGGTCGTCAATGAAGGGAAAACAATGTCGAAGGTATGCTTTATACGTCCTAAAATATATTAAGCTTGAACATTAGTTTATTTTTTCAATTCAAACTTATTAATTAAAAATGAATTTATATTGAATTGAAAGTAAGCATACTCAAGAAAAAGCATGACTTCATCACAATTTATAAGAACTTGCAATGAGGCAGCTTTCAACTTAGCATCATTCAACCATCTCTTAGAACACTTACCAGCAGGTTGTCCAATTTGATTAAAGACTGATAGAGTGCATGGTTGTTGATCATGATAACCCTCTTTTTCATTTCGTTTACTTCTCATACTCCTTGATTGAATGTGAGACTCAAAGTAATACGATGAAAAATATGCTGATTCTTGAGCTACATATGCCTCACATATAGATCCCTCAACTTTAACTCTATTTTTGACCATGCCTTTTAAATCATGTAAGAATCCGAAACATGGGAATACATATATTTATAAATGTTTAATGTGTATAGAATATTTATAGTATTTACACATTAGATTGATTATTTACCTCTCAAAAGGATACATCTATCTATATTATACAGGCCTATAGACAAGTGCCTTATACGGTAGGTGTATCGTCAACTGCTCTATTGAATAAAAAAAACCAGGTGGGAATATGCGTTCCAACGTACACAAGACAACCGGGATGTTTTTGTCTAATTGCAGTAAATTGTCTACACATAATTCTGTTGAGCACAATTCTCGATAAAATTAGCTTAATTCAGTTAAGGGCTTCCAAACATTTTGTGGTAGCAAATTGAAGGCACTTGGTAGCAATTGCTGCATAAATATATGGCAATAATGACTTTTCAACCCATGTAATTTTAATTTTGTTTTATCAACACATCTTGCCAAATTTGAAGCATATCCATCTAGCATTTTGAGATCCTCTAGCCAATTACATAACTTCCACCTATGATCTACAGTTAAAGAGAAACAAGCCTTCGGTTTGATGTATTTCCCATTTGGTAAAAGTCTCAAATGTAACCCTGGTCTCCTATAATATTCCTCCAAATCAAGTCTTGCCTTCTCATTGTCCTTAGTCTTACCTTTCACATCCATCAAGGTGTTAATCACACTTTCAAAGATATTCTTTTCGATATGCATAATATCTAAATTATGGCAAACCAAGTTATCTTTCCAATAAGGCAATTCTCAAAATATACTTTGTTTTGACCAATTATGTGATACACCATATCCAGGTAATTTACCAAAAGTTACTGATAAGTTAGTGATTTTGGGAACATTATAAATCCTCTCCCATACTTGTTGATAGATCAATTTAGGAGGTGCCTCCAATCGTTTAATCCTTCCCTTATAAAATGCATCTATATTCCTCCTGAACATGTGATCTATAGGTAAGAACTAACGATGACAATCAAACCAAGACATTTTTCCACCATTCTTCAATCTAAATGCCTTAGTTTGCTCCATACAAATTGGACATGCTAATTTTCCTGCTATCATCCAACCTGATAGCATGCCATAAGCAAAAAAATCATTGATTGTCCACATAAAAGCTACCCTCAATTGAAAGTTCTGCTTTTTAGAAATGTCATAAGTTTCTACGTCATCTTCCCATAACAATTGCAACTCATCTATTAAAGATTGTAAATAAACATCAATTATGCTCTTAGGATTATGTGGACCAGGTATTATGCAAGTCAAGAACATAAAAGGAGTTGCCATACACAATTCGGGAGGTAAATTATATGGAGTTACAATAATCGGCCAATATGAATATGGTGTAGCAAATTGAGTAAAGGGGTTAAATCTATCTACACATAATCCAAGCCTAATATTTCTTGGCTCAGATACAAAATTCGAATGAATTTCATCAAAATGCTTCCAAGCAAACCCATCAGAAGGATGACATAAAATACCAGAATTTTTTTTATTTTCAAAGTGCCACCTTATATGCTCAATTGATTTCAAAGATACATATAATCTTTTGAGCCGTGGAATTAGGGGTAAGTAATGCATTCTTTTGTAAGGAATTCGCTTTCCTATTTCATGACCTCTTACAGTTGGTTTAAAATGGGGAAGATTGCAAAACTTGCATTCATTCAGATTAGCATCAATTGTATAAAACAATATATAACCATTGATACAACAATCGATCTTCATAGAACTTAACCTCAATTTTGAAACCAATTTTTTTGCTTGGTAAAAGTTATTTAGGACATAGTTTTCTGTGGGATTTGAGGATTAAATAAGTTCTGTCATTCGATCAAAACAACTTTGAGACATATTGTAGTTAAATTTTAGGCACATCATTTGTAGAGTTATAAACAACTTACAATGAGTTTCACAACTTGATCACAATGGTTGTTGGACAACAACCAACATGTCATAAAAGGCTTGAGCATCTATGTTTGGAGGTTCCTCTCTGTTCAGATTAATGCCTTCCTTATGATTCATTTCAGTATGGCTACTAGTTCTCATAGCATCATAAACCAGATTTTCATACCTATTGTTCATAGCATTACCACAAAAATGAGCATTACTAGGAGTTCCCCTATGTACATTGAAATCCAAAGGTTCAATCTCACCATGTGCAGTCCAATACTAATAATTAGGCTGAAACCCATATTTTAATAAATGTACATGTGCTTTATCTGGTATCAAAATTTTCAGATTCTTACATTTTGAACGAGGAAACCTTATTCCTTCATCTACCAAACATTGAGGTTGGACGAATGCATAGTCAATAAACTTTTTCACACCAACAACAAACTCTCTTGTATATTCTTTTTGATTCGGTAGGAGCCTATTATATATCCAACTCTTCTCGGCATAAATATTCATATTCTATAAATAAGTAAATTCATTAAAAACGATCACAATTTGAGCAATGCAAAAGTAATTTTATTATAAATATTTTGATTTTGATAAAACTATTTGATTATTTACTTTATTAATGATGTTTGTTAGAAAGTAATTGCTTACAGTATAATAAATTTGATTATTAATATTATTATTATAAATTATTATTATTTAGAGATGAATATATTTGGCAAATAAAAAAAATGAAGAATAATTGACAAAAGAATTAAAGGATGACCTAACAAATGAAGTAGGTCAAAAAATTATTTTGATTTTGTTTGATTTGGGATATTAACCTTTTACTATGACTTTTAATATAGTGTAATCTCTTGTTTGATATAGACTATGATATTTGCGGGTTGGCTCGTGATTTGTCCAAAGCCCGTACTAAGATGAGATTAATAGCTATTAAAGTAGTGGGTTTGAAGGTGAGATTGTGTAATCTCAATCCTCCTTGAAATTTGATTTGGATGTAAATATCAAAATTATTCTTCAAATTCATTTTCCTTTATGCATTAATTTCATGATTCCTATAGCAAGAATTTTGTCCAAACACCACTATAAAATAAGATTACCAAATTGCCCAATAATTAAGACTAAACATAATGAGAACATCATTTTTAATAAAAACAATTAGCAATATTAGTAAACACAAAATGACACAAAAACGCTTCCCCTTATATCATCATCATTATGCAAGCAATTAAAAACCAATCAGCAATAAATGAGAAGGCTCCACCCCTTCTCCCAACATCCCATTCTTCTTCCTAATTCTACCAATTCTAAATATTTCTAATGTATTGTACTATAAAAATATATAAAATTAAAACAAGATATCCAAACGTACCTCTAAATGCTCCACAAAAATCGACGCTTACAAAATATTTCCACCAAGTCAAGTTAGCCTACATCATTAGACACATATTACAAGCACACGTATTTATTAATAAACCATAATTCCACAAACTAAATGAAAACTTAAATATTGTGTACAATTATTATTTGAGTTTAACTAACACATAAATCAAGTTTTAACTAAAACATAATCAAATTTTAACTAATTGAGACAATTAACTAAAACAGATTAATAACAACTAAAACATAAATCAAATTTTAACTAATGAAAACAATTCACTAAAATATATTAATAATAACTAAAACACAATTACCTAATACATAATAGAAATAACTAAAACATAAATCAAATTTTAATTAATGGAGATAATTAACTAGCCAATAATGAAGATAACTAAAATATAATTAAATGTTAGCATAATTAAGAAAATTACCTCAATCAATGGAAACAATACATAAGTATTGTACCTTCAAACTTGAAACAACAAGCCAAATAACCATTTTAATTTTTTTTGAATTAAAACTAATTTTAAAAATAATTCAAAAAATAATAAAAAATTTGAGATCTGGCCGACTGCCAGCCACTGGCAAACTAGTGGCCAGTAACTAGTGCGGTCAGCTAGCTTGTTGGCCGCATCAGCAGCACTAGCAACTGGTGCGGCCAGCTGGCTTGTTGGCCGCATCAGCAGCACCAACAACTTTATTACTGGTCTGTTGGTGCGTCCTAACACTAGCAGCAAGAGCACCAGCTTGTTGCTGGTGCTAGAGTCATCTACTGGTGCGCTAGCCGAACTAACAGAATCACCGGTCGGCCATATAAATTATAAAAAGGAAAAAAAAAGAAAGGAAGAGGAACTGCTGGTGCGATACCTGAGAGTGAGAGGAGAAAAAGAGTATGGGGGAAAAAATGGGGAATTAGGGTATGTTATTCGCGTCGAAAAAATTTATTTATTTTTTCAATTTTTCCTATTTGTGACGAAAAAATCCATCGCAAAAGTTGAATTTTGTGACAGATAAAAAACCATCACAAAAATGGCAAAATTTGCGATGGATTTTTCTATCACAAAATTTGCAACTTTTTTAAAAAATTTGCGATGAATAAAAATTCGTTGCAAAATTCAACTTTTGTGATGGATTTTTTCATTGCAAATGTACAGATTTGCGACGGATAGTAATCCATCGCAAAATTTGCAATGTTTTTAAAAAAATTGCGATGGATACAAATTCATCACAAAATTCAACTTTTGCAATGGAAAAATCTTTGTGACAGATTTTTCCATTGCTTATATTTTTTTAATTTTTTTATACAATTTGCAATGAAAAGTTTTGTGATAGATTTTCTGTCGCAAATTGCGATGAATTTTTTCTGTTGCAAATTGCCATTTTTTAATAGTGCCATAGGTGATAATATGTGTTGGAATGTTTCGTATTGCGTGTAGTACAACATATCATGATTTTTAGATACTATACCAAGTCTGTTGGATACCTTGAATGTAGATAAAAATACCATTTTCTGTAAACAATGATAATGAACTTTCAGAAAACCTAGTTTAGGCACTTATGTACTTTGGAACTACATTTATGTACTGAAACGATACTTGATATGTACTTATAATCATGGGTTCTATACCTGCTTTTCAAAAGAATGAGTTTAACCTTAATTCAATGTGTGGAGCAAGCTGGCAGTGATGGTATGTGTTGGAATGTCTAGTATTGCATATAGTATAACATATCATAATTTTTAGATACTATACCAAATCTGTCGATTACCTTGAATGTAGATAAAAATATAGTTTTCTGTTAACAAAGAAACTAGATATTTGGAAAAAAGTACCCATTTTAGGCATTTATGTACTTCAAAATTGTGTTTATGTACTAAAACCACAGTTGTTATGTTTTTATAATCAGGGCTTCTATACCTGCTTTTCCAAATAACGAGTTTAACCTCAATTCAATGTGTGGAGCAACACATAAGTGAAAATATGTGTTGAAATGGTTGGATAACCCAAAGACCTACATCCCACTATTTTGGGTGTCATTCGTACAAAAATAAAGTACTAACGCATAAGGCAAATGAATCACTCTGATACCTCCTTCCTATCCCACCGAACTATCATTAATAAATGAGTCCTGGGTGCAATACTTTGTGCTCTTACGATCATACAATGGCTAGATTAGGCTAAATGGGAAACGGTCCCACATGCCCTCATAATGATACTAAAAATCCAGAAAGTACCCAATTTAAGCACTATGTAATTCGAGATTGGGCTTATGTACTTACTTTGACTATGTTATGTACTTATAGTTCGGGGTTCTACACTTTCTTTTCCAAAAGCCGATCTTAACCATAATTCGACGAGTGAAGCAACACATTTATGACCTTATTACTTCAAATGCATGATTTGTTGAATAAATGGTCATGATAATACGTGTTGGAATGGTTGGGAAATGCAAAGACTTATATCCCACGACCTCTGGTGTCATTCATACTAGTATAAAGTACTGATACATGAGGCAAATGAATTACTCCGACACCTTGTCCTACATTACCAAATCTATCATTACTAAATGAATCATGAGTGCAATACTTCGTGCTCTTATGATCATATAATGGCCAAATTAGGCCAAATGGGAAACAATTCCTCATGTCCTCAGAATAATACTAAAAATCTAAAAAGGAGTACCCAATTTTGGTACTTATGAACTTTTGGGATGAGGTTTATATATTCACTTTGACTATTTGTGTACTTGTGTTCAAGGGTTCTGTACTTACTTCTTCAAAAGTCGATTTTAACCACAATTCAACGTGTGGAACAACACATCAGTTACCTTTTTAGTTCAAATGAATGATTTATTGAATAAATGGTTGTGATAGCATGTGTTGGAATGGTTGGGAATGCAAAGACCTACATCTTACTATTTCTAGTGTCATTCATACTAATATAAAGCACTAATGCATAAAGTAGATAAATCACTCCAACACCCCTTTCTACATTGCCAAACCTATCATCACTAAATAAGTCCTAGGTGTAATACTTTGTGCTCTTATGATTATGCAATGGCTAGATTAGGATGATTAGGGAAATGATCCCTCATGCCCTTAGAATGATACTGAAAAACTAAAAAAAAAAAATTACCCAATTTTGGAACTTATGTGCTTCGAGATGAGGTTTATATACTTACTTTAACTATATTGTGCACTTGTGGTCAAAGGTTCTACACTTACTTTTCCAAAAGCCGATTTTAATTACAATTCAACATGTGAAATAATACATTGGTGGCCCTAGTACTTCATATGCATGATTTATTGAATAAATGGTCATTATAGTACATGTTGGAATGGTTGGAAATGTAAAGAACCATATTCTACTACTTCTAGTGTCATTTGTACTAGTATAAAGCACTGACGCATGAGGTAAATGAATCACTTCAACACCCCTTTCCTATACCACTAAACCTATCATCACTAAATGAGTCTTGGGTGCAATACTTCATGTTTTTATGATCATGCAATGGCTAGATTAAACCGAATGAGAAGCGATCCCTCATGCCTATAGAATGATACTGAAAATCTAGAACAAATTACCCAATTTCGGCGCTTAAGTACTTAGGGATGGGGTTTATGTACTCACTTTGACTATGTTGTGTACTTGTGATTGTTCTATACGTTTTTAGTGTAATATATTTCTTACTTTTATGTTGATTTCTCATTATGCACATTACCATTTATGGGAATACAGTACTACGTAACATGTAACATGTGACATTTCCTAAAAAAATGAAGGACCAAATTCATGATTAGGGATGCAAACAAGTAGAGCCTGCCTAGCTTTTACTATTTTTTCAGGGTTGAGCTTGAGTCAAATGTATTAAGCTTGACAAGCTCAAGAAATCTCGGCTTGAGCATTTATTAGGGCTTAGCTCGGCTCAATTCATTAGGTTCGAACTGATAATCAAATTATAGGCTCGAGTTTGGCTCAGGCTTATGCTCAAAAAGTTAAATTATTTTATAAAAAAATTTAAAATTAATATATTTTATTGTATTTTTTTTAATAAAATCAAGTTATATGCTCGAGTTCGGCCCAAGTTCGAGCTTGAAAAATTAAATTATTTTATAAAAATTTTAAAATTAGTATATTTTATTATATTTTTTATATATAAATATTTTTTTAATAAAAAATATAGGCTTGTGAGCTTACGAACAAAAATTATTTAGCTTGAGCTTGAATTTGAAGAATTCGAGCTTGAACACTTTTCAAACCAGCTCATCAAGCTTGCAAACTAGCTTGATTCATTTGCATCCCTATTCACGATAACATCTATATATAAAAACTAACTTCATAAATAATAACCATCCAGAATCCTACATCTAACCACGTTGTTGTTATCATCCATTCTACAACTCATACCAACAATTAGACAAATAATACTTCATATTTGGTCAAGTATACTGAGAATACAAAGCGAAATGCTACATTACTGGAGACTACTACTAACACTTTATATTAGAATGCAGCAAGCCACGTTTATGGCTTAGAATCATAGCAATTATATGTGCCCAATATGCATCAATGGAACACAAGTTTGCATAGTCCCAAAATCTTTTTGGTTCCTTTCATAACATTCAGCCTAAAGACAACAATAAACTCTGTAATCCATGTCACCAACTTGTTAGTAGCAGTAGCCATATTGGATGTCACCTTGGCCAGCATCATACCCTAATGAATGCCTGAGATATCCTACTATAAACTTACCCTACAAAGTGTAACTATAACATCATTTATTATAGTTAAGAAACTTGCTTACATGAATACTTTTAAAAGACAAAGAACTTACATAAATTCTTATTGTCGCCTTTGACATAGGGGACCAAGCAAAGTTCATTTGTGTAAACTTTTTTTGTGGATGTATTAAAAACCAATAGGAACCAATGAAACTTATACACAATTGGAAAAATAACAAAACTGCATCTGCTCAAAACATCTAAATTGAGCTACTCAAGCATCTTTTGTGAAATTACATTTAGTTCCTTAAGAAACATTGGATATTACTGTGGCTTTGTTGTACATTTCTTGTTAAGCATCTTCAATTTGTTCAATATTGTAGTCTACAAATTGTATCAGTATTAATAGTCATTTTACCATATAAAGTGCTGAATATTTTACAAATTATTTACAAGAACAATGGTATACATATACCACATTCCATGTCCACAAGGTGCATTAGAAGAGCTAACGCAAAGTATCTTCAAGTAACAATCAATCAAATCACCTCTCGTTTCCTTTCCAAATAACAAATCGCACAAAATATTTCCTTTGATAAAGTGTTTAGGTCTGTCCCAAATAATGACACTGCAAAACAAGTCAAGACCATTAGTTTAAATAACCTTAAAGTTTTTAATAAAAGGGAAAACAAGAATAAGAGTATTATTACTCCAAATTAGGTTGAGATAAAAACAAATCAATAATGCTTTATTATCTATCAAGAATGTTATTGCACCATTTATAATCTTTTCTTGATTGAAATTCACTTATGTGAATTCCAAAACCTTCAACACCAACAACTCCGTACACAATAATTGCATCCTACAAGTAGTGTTCAAAAAATTGGACCATTCATTGAATCAAAAAATTTACTAGTTCACAATTCACTGCTTCAACCGTCAGTCGGATCGTAGTTGTACCGTAATTGAACCGTGACGTCATAATTATGAAATATATATATATATATATTATATTACTTAAAAATTAATAAAATATCAAAATATAAAACATAAAGAGCTTAAAGGATATTGTCTAATATTACAGTCCAAATTTTATAATTCATATTATAAATAATTGCAATAATTTAAATATATCAAGTCTAAAGTTTAAAATTGAGAGTGTGTAAGTTAATTCTAAATTCTAAACTCTAACTTAAGGCTTATTTTTTACTTTTAGATAGTTTATGAAGTGTACCTTAACCTTCAAACTTTGTATTTAGACCCAAAAAAATTTTAAAAAAATAATTTTATTAAAAATTAAATAAAAAAATCAATCCGATTCAACTGAATCGTGAACGGTTCAACGGTTTGACTGGTCGGTTTGAATGGTTTTTACAAAATATGATATTTTTTTGTATTTTTCCAATTTTTTTGAGAAAATCGAACCTGTTCACCAGCTAGTTGATGGTCCAATCGATCGGTCCAGTCTGATTTTTTAAACAATGCCTACAGGATGTATATAATTTGTATTAGAAAACCATGAGGTGATGAGGTAATATTTTTTCTCAGTAATTTTAGTATTCAAAATCCAATTTACAATACTTTTTGTTTACATTTCTAATTCTTTTGCAAAGAAATCAAATACTAAACATTAGATACCACATTATTTAAAGTCACTTTTTTAGTATTAGCCTTCTCCTTTTCAGTATGTTGAGCCACTTCTTTAGCATCATCAGTTTCTTTAGTTGTACCTTGGCTCACCTCTGTAATCTTTTTCTTGGAGGCCTTTCTACCTTTGCCACGACCTCCATGGGTGCTAAGTTTAGTTCTTTTGGATGGTATGGTAAAGTCTTTGTTTTTTCTCTTTTTCCTCCGATCATCTCTTCTTCTCACACCTCAGATAATAGAAGAGATATGATCATGCTTTTTTCTGCTTTTTTTCTTCATGTGGAATGTTATCTTCCTCTTCTTTTCCCCTCCTCAACATCAGCATCACCATCATGATCATTATGACCATCATTACCACCACCTTAAGTCTCAAATTCATCAACAACAGACTCCAAGTGTGGTTTCTTATAATTGTCTTGAGCATCAGTAGTAGCATTATTACTATCCTCCTTTTCATCTTTCTCATCTTCATTTTCCTTCTCCTATTCAATCATTTTCTTCTCATCACCTTCATTTCCTTTTCTCTCCAAAATTGCAATTTAGTGCTTCAATAGTTCTACTTCTTCATTTTTCTACCTCAACTGAGCTTCAAAACTTAAAACATCATAGCTTTACATTGGGGAAAATTGTACAAAGAGCACAAAATTATTACTGTAATAAACTTCAAGTAGTAATCATGTGCATCTAAATAATTACCTGCACTAAAGTGATGAGTTTTTCTTATTGTAAAAGATATAGAATGGGGTTTCCTTAAGGGCCTGTCTGTGTTGGAACCCAATTTTGGGTTCTACATCCTCCATTGCCGTATAAAAATATACAGAGGAGCAACAACATTATATTTCTAATTTTAATGCTGCAAATATAGAAATAATGTAAATAAATACTATAAACATATCCATATATACTTACATTTAAAGTTTTCATACTGAAATGTAAACAAAAATACTAAATTAGAGTACTTTTGTACTAGATATACATGCATATAGTACTAAATAAATTAATGATATGTTTTTATTCATGAGCAATAGGAAATGACTAAACATGCTATAGACCTTTCAAAAAGATGATATTTTCAATCTAAAATTTGAGTTGCCAACATACTCAATATTAATCATATTTCAAACTAACTCAATCATTACAAAATTAAGGTATTGTTTAACTTAAAACAAGTTTCATAACAATTAGAAAATTTAAGTATTGATTACACTAAATTGGGTCTGAAAACAAAATAATAGGGTTTCTAAATACTATTCATTTTAGTACACAAAATACTACTTTACATATAAAAAACATGAACTCAAATACGTTTTTATTTAAAATGTCTATATAAATAGAGGTTTCTAGTACATTTCGTGAACATGTCATAAAAATACTTATAGACACAACATTTTAACAAAAAAAATAATATCTTCTATAGTCTAATGGATGCGAACGAAATGAAATAGCCGATGGAACAAGAGAAAAAGAAGGAAAGATAGCTTTCAAAACAGAAACAACCAGACAAGAATGCTTCAAAACGTAGTCCACAATGAATGATGCTTCAGTCAAAGAGAAAAATTGGAGAGAAATGGAGAAGACAAGATTGATGTTGATAGTTTAAAAAATAAAAAGAAAAAAGAGAAAATTTCTAAGAAGTGTGGATGCAATTTCGTCCATTTCGGCATCAAAGAGATGGGTGGGCTTTTTTTGGCAAATTTGTGTTTAATTGGACGTCAATATGATAATTTTATAGGTGCTAGGGAGTGATCTCAAAATAAAAAATGAGATTAGGGAGTTAAGACTAAATTTTTTTGAGTGGGGACTGAACATAAAATGAAATGTGGGTTTAAGGATTTTAAGCCAATTAACCATTGGATAAATTATAGAAAAACTAATGATTATATTAAATTTATTAGGTTGTAAGTGGAGAAAAATAGTAATAATAGTAAATATGATAACAGAGAGAGAGAGAGAGAAAATATATATTATTAAGAGAAGATATATAGGTTATTGAGGAATGTGTTCAAGAATTAAAATAAAAATATATTGAGTGAAAATGTGTATAAAGTTATATGTTTTAATTTTCAAATAGTAGAGTATGTGAAAATAAAATTTGAAAATGAAACCCAAATGGGCCTAAGTTTTGGGTAGAGTTTTGTTTGTTTGTATTTTAGGTAAAGTATAAAAAATGTTTTGAGAAGAGGTGTTTTAGGAAACAGATTGGAGAAAGGTGATGATCATTTGGTTTTATTGTGAGGGTAAATATACAATATTCTAAGACAAAATTATTTGTTTGGTAGTATTTTGGGAAGGACAACTTTTATTATAAATATCAAATCAGTTACTTTTTTATCGGATTAGTGAGATGAAATGAATATTTTGATATTAATTATAAATATACATACATATACATGGAATAGTTGGTATATATAATATTTATATATATACATTGGGTTATGGTTTTTTAGGGTGAATAACAAGCGGCATTTTGGGAATAGTTTTGTCAGTTTTGGAAAGTAAAGTTCAGAAATAAAACATTTGATTTGTTTAAGTTTTAGTATTTGAAAAATGTCCTGGGGGATGCTAATAAATAAAACCAAGATTTGGAGCTAAATAGCAATAGTCATCTAGTTTATTTAGACTAGCAATTTTGCATATTCGATGCATATGTTAAAATTTTTATAATACTTCTTTTTATAATAATAAGTTTTTTTCTTCTTTGTATTCGTTTCAATAATTTTAATATATTTATTAAATTTTTTCATAAATAAGAATGACAAAATAGTAATTGTGGATATAAAATAGGAGAGTTATAAATAATAGTTCTTTTTACACTAGTTATAAATAGTAGTTATCATAAACTTCTAGTCACTAAAATCTATGCTATTTATAAAATAAAATAAAACTTCTTAATGTTTATAAAGGGGAAAATACACATAAACCCTCTGTGTAATTCGAAATTGCCATAAAACCCCTTGTGTAAAAAAATAAGTCTGATTAATACTCCATGTTTTGTTAAAAATGCCACCATACCCCCATCACGCATTGAGTGTGTAGATAGAAAATAGCAATTTAAATATGAAATGTTCAGAATTCCCTCTGAGGGTCTAGTAGGACCTTTTTTAATTTGAAGTTTACATAGAAAATTTTGTGGCAATTTCAAATTACACATGGGGGTTATGTGTATTTTTCCCTAAATACGTATATAATATATAAATATAAATATGTAGTATACCACCCCAACGGCCACACCTCCCCTTGGCTGCCATGGGCCACGGCAACTGCAGTTAGCGCATCTAGCCATGGCAGATCTGCCCAAGCCAATTGTGGCCAAATGCACAGTTGGTCACTGACCATAGCTGCCATGTTGGTTTGGTTGCAACCACCTGCAGTAGCTGGAGGCTCGGTCAAGGGGAAAGGGGTGTGTGGGTAGTTTGGGGGGAAGGGTTGGTTGGTCAGTAGCTATGTGAGGGCATAGGTGTTTGGTAGGGAGGGGAGGGGGAGGAAGAGGGTAGTGTAATTATAGATATGTATACATATATTCTTTTTATAGTAATAATAATAATTATTATTTAAATTAATAGATAAATTTATTTAAATTAAATTAAATTATTTACACCTATTTATAAATTTAATATTCTTAATAAAAATTAAAAATAAATTAAAAATTAAAAAACTTAAAAATCTATGGGAATGTTTGTTTGTGAAAGTTGTGTTTTGGTATATTTATTTATATTTTGGGGGGAGAAAGTTTTCACTATAGCAGTCAAATTAATACTTTTTTGTTAGAATTTTGGAATGAAAATGGAATTAAGTAATTTTTTTATTTTTAGAATAATAAAAAAATATATATGTATATTTTGAAAAATGGAAGTTTTGGGGGAAAAAATGAGGATATATTTGTTTATGTTTCTCCAAAATAATTTTAGGGTTTAGGGTTTTTAATTTTTAATTTATTTTTAATTTTAAAAAATTAATTAAGTTATTTTAGATATATTTATTATTTTAATACTATTGAGTATATAATTTAAAATATGCCAAAGGTAAGAAGAAACAATTGAGAGAAAATTGCAAGATTGGCCAAAATCTTCCTCAGCACACATAAGGGCAATTTGGGTATTTTTCTTTTTTTAAACCAAAAAGTGGACATGGGGCGACTGAGGCAATTTTAACAAAACATAAGGTACTAATCAGACTCATTTTTTTTACACAAGGGGTTTTGTGACAATTTCAAATTTGACGGGGGATTATACGTATTTAGCCCATTTACAAAGTGGTGGTTTTTGTATTGCTATACCAAAATGTAACTCACTAAAATGACACTTAACTATCCATGTCTCTTTCCCACATTCTCGCAACTCCTTTCCCCTCTCTGCAACATCTATAACTCCCTTTCCCCACTTATTCTCCTCTTTCCCCCTCCCCAACTTATTCCCCTCTTCCAAATGATATCATTAATTCTCTTTTTAATTGCTACCAACCATAATTAAGGTTTTTTCTCCTATCTTTCTGCTAGAAATCAAATTGCAGTGAAAGTAATTAAAAACGTATTGTATCCTTTATTATTATTTTAAAAGAATGTGTTCTTTTATGCTATAAGTATTTGGATTTATTGGTATATTTGAAACTTTTTTAACTTTTAATAGGAATTTTGATTTACTAATTTATTTATTGTCAAGGTTGTTTATTGTATTTTTCTGATAAGGAAAAGATTCAGATAAAGATGTAGAACAAAATTATTGGATTTAAGGGTGTAAATGAGATAAAATAATTTGCAAATGGTTCAGGCTTGGCCCAATGAAAGCTCATATTTAACTTGATCTTTTTGAGCTTAAGCCAAGTCGAGCCCGAGCTTGTCAGTCAAACAAGTTGAGCCAAGCTCAATAGTTTTCGGCTTAAAAAGCTTGCGAGCCAGATGATTTTTTTATTATATATATATTGCAATCTAGGCCCATAAGTAAACAATAATAAGAGTAAATTGCAAAAAGAACCTTTGTGTTACTTCTAATTATCAGAAACCCATGTTAGATATGAATTTAAGCCAAAACCCTCTCATGTTTCAATATCAATTGCTCACCGCCTCTTATAGTCATTTATCCGTTGACCAGGTGAATTTTGCTAAAAATACCCCTATGTAATTACATGATTTTTACTGCCCATTTTCTCTCTAATTCATTACGAACTCCTTTGCTTGAATTAGGGCTAATAAATGAATTTCTCCCAAATTATTTTTTTTAATAAATTTTTCACCCTGCATGCAGCAATTTAAATTGGTATTTGTACAATTAATTGATGACCTAGCTTTTTCTTTGTTGATATTAGCATTCAAACATATATTTTTTTCTCAAGGGATGCTGCACTAATTATTTAATTATAATAATAGTTGCTACCATAAAGATCTCCAACATGAACATTAGGATTGGTGTTGTGAAAAAGTTTATATAATATATTATATGAATTTATAATACTTAAAATTACAAATGTTACTAATCCAAGTATAGTATAATAATGCACAAAATCCCTTACATCCCTAGTGTATTGTTGACAAAATATATCGAGACAAAAGTATTCTAAAAAGTTAATTATAATGATAATATTAATTATTGTAATATCACTAATAGAATTAATTCTAAGTACTATATTTTTCCTAATAAGATTTATATAGTTCAAACATATATAATGTAATTTTAATTGATCATTTTATACTTATTTAATCCTCCATTTTAAAATTTCAAGCTGCATGTTCAATGAAATTAAAAATATAGATATATTTAATAAAAAGCACTTATTATATTTTAAATTTCTTATTATAAATTTAAACAAATTATTATATTTTAATGAAAAATTTTGTTCAAAACTTATGAAATATCTATATTCAAGCTTTAAATAAATAATATAGATAAATAGTTTAGAAAATATAATTGAAAATTATTTTTTAATTGGGAAAAAATAATAAATTTAATATTTTTGAATATTTATCATAAATTTAAATAAATGTCTAAATGCTAATAAATTTCATATTTGAAATTCTTAGACAAATTTTAATAAAACTTTAATTATGTAAAAAGAACAATTAATTTAAACAATATAATTAAATAATTTCTTTTATTGGGAAGAAATAGAAAAATGAAAAGGAAAAATAATGTTGTCTTCTTCATTGAACCTACTGACAGATGGAGTAGCCTTTACCAATTACCATAGTGCTTACTAATCGCCACCATTGCACAACCCAACTCCACAACCTTCTAGGTTGCCCAACCCTATGCTAGCATTGTAAGACTTCTTCTCTTCATTGATATAATCATCAGTCGATCCCATAATACTATGATAATCTGATTTATCAGATAATTGCGGCCATTCCTATAACTTATCCTCTGATGTATATGTTCCATCTTTATATCCATTAAGCATTATCACGATGGAATGGCAATCTCCATTCCGATTTTGAAATTGCTTTCGACTGATTTTCATTATTCTAGCAAACCATAGTTCAGAAGCATTGGGATAAGATGGTTGGAGGCCATTTTGAAAGCTTAGGTTTTGAAAATTTGCTGGGGCTTGGTTTAGATATTTGAATGCATGGTGGTGCTGTGCATAGCAGCATGCTGATCCAAGCTACTAATCAAGCTATTTACATAGGTGCTTGCTAGCTGTTATGTTTACCTTTGCATGAAGATAATTGGACTATTTCATATATTTTCTTTTAGGAGTCTTGGCTTGCAAAATGCTTATGCTTTGAGTTGATTGATATTGCAAAACTCTTGCTTGTTGATTTGGAGGCTGTTTGTCTTGCTATGAAAATGCTTGGTATGAAAGGACTGGAATGGAAGTGAATGGGAAGAGAAGAATTTACACTTTGTGCAGAAGAAGACGTATGTCTTTTACACTAAAGAAATTAAGGGTAAATGTGACTTTTAACATAGTGAAAATACAACACAAATCTCAGGAACCGTGCGTGAGTGGCACCACTACTGGGCAGGGACTTGAGTACCATTGACTATTTTTCATAGGGTGTCAAGTTGACAATTAAAATAACATAGGGAGGTAAGTGCTTCCGTCTATTAACACAGGGGAATTTTGCAAAAACCTCACAATAATAATAATAATAATAATAATAATAATAATAATAATAATAATAATAATAATAATAAGAAGAAGAAGAAGAAGAAGAAGAAGAAGAAGAAGAAGAAGAAGAAGAAGATGATGATGATGATGATGATGATGATGATGATGATGATGATGAAGAAGAAGAAGAAGAAGAAGAAGAAGAATTTATTTTTTTTATTTTTAGAAAAATAACAAAATTATTTAAAAAGTTTATAATTATAAAATTTGTTTTGAACTTTGATGAGTTTAAGTTAATCCAAACCTATACGAGCTTAAGCTCTTTCAAGCTTATATAAATTGAGCTCTTCTATTTCCTTATGATGAGTTTTACCAAGTTGAGCTTGATAAAGTTCGCTGAGGCTCTCTATTCCAACAACTTGAGCTTGAGTTTGGCTGTTTAGGTTCTACCGAGCTCGAGCACAAATTAATTGATGAGTTGAGCTTGAGCTTGCTAGATTCGGGCTTGGTTAGGCTCGTTTTCATAATATGGATTTATATAATAATTTTTATTTATTTTTTTGTATAATATAAATTTGTTCCAATAATTTTAATACATTTATTTAAATTTTCATAAATAAGAATTAAAAATTATGATAAATAAAATATGTGAGTTATAAATGGTAGTTATATAAAACTTCTAGTTATTAAAATTTATACTATTTAAAAAAAGAAGCCTCTTAATATTTACAAAATGGTAATTTTTGTACCACAACACCAAAATATGATTTACCTAAAATGAACCTAAAAAATATACATAACTAACCATAACTCCCTCCCACCCAATTCCTTCGTCCTACTTGCATTGTCTATAACTCCCTTTCCCCACTTATTCCCCCACTTCCAAATTATATCAATAACAATCCTTTCAATTGCTATCAACTATTGTTAGGGTTTTTTTCATCCTATCTTTCTATTAGAAATCAAATTGCAGTAAAAGTAATCCAAAAAGTTTTGTGCCTTGATTATAATCTTAAAAGAATATGTTATTTTAAGCTACAAGTATTTGGATTTATTGATATACTTGAAACTCTTTTAACTTTTAATTTGAATTTTGATTTATTGATTATCAAAGTTATTTATGCAATTGCATTTTTCTGATAAGGAAAACATGAGTGAAAGCTGTGGAACATAATTGTTGGATTTGTGCCTACGACTCTTTTGATGATTTGAAATTCAAATTTTAGATCTCTTTCTCTATCCATACTTTAATTTCTATTAAACGTTTTTTATTTGTTATTTTAACGTGACTGCTATCCATTGTAAAAGCCAAACCTTTTTTCAAATAAGAAATTTTACAAGCACTTTTTTATTTTCTGGCATCTTGAATAGAAGGTAATTACAAAGAAGGAGAGAACAAGGAATAATAGGAGCTAGTATTTCGACAGAGTCCTCGTTTTGTCCCCTTCTCTTTCTATTCACTGTATGTTTATTTTAATAATTCGTCATTATATTTTTTACCCTTTTAAGAATTTTCTTTTAGTGTTGGTACTTGGTTTTTGTTTCACTCTATGTCTGATTTCCTTCTAGTTTTTAGAATTTGATTGTATGTTTAACCGACATGCTTAGAGAGCAACCCAATGCATGTTCCTTTTCAAGATTTTGGAGCCTAATTAAATACACTATTACTTTACTTTAGTCTTTTTTAATTAACAAGAGTTGAATTAATTAATTTTAATTTATTGAAGTGAGTTGGTTTACAGTTGAATTGTATTGATAATTTAATTTTGTGTTTGATAAACATATTTTTTCCATTTCTTTTTGCTTTTGTGTTAAAAAGTTTTGTGTGGATTTATTTACTAAATGCATGGAAGTTAAAAAAGTGGTTCGAATTCTATGGTTTAAGTAATTATGGGAGGCTGTCTTAGAATTAAAAATTAGAAGCTTTGTTTGGGTGAGGAGGAGAAAATCTTTCATTATAATTCCGAAAGGTGTTTCATGTTTAAGTGTCGCTCTATCTATTTATTACTACTATATTAGATACATGAGGATGCATGTGGCTACAGTGCCACGCGCGTGAATTTCTTCTGTTTTTCATTTCCCCCCCCTTAATTTCCTCTCAAAACGATGTTGTTTTGTGTCTCTTGCTTAAGTATCTTATACTTGGTGCTATGTGTATGGAAAGGACAGTTTGATTTTGGAAGAAAACCAGAAGAAAATTCCTTCTCAAATTTTGCTTTGCTCCCTCGTTTGTTGCAATATGCAAGGAGAGAAACCCAGAGTGCGATGGGTTTTGTGCATCTTCTTGGTTGCCAATCCTTAAATTAATAGTAAAATTTTTTGATAATAATAATAATAACAATATTCGTCCTCAGCTGTTTCTCTTTTTCTACAAAACCTAAATTTTAAATTATTTGCTTAGGTACCCTCTCAGTCACAATTTGATTAAGATTTTTTGCGTTTTCATGTTAGGGTTTGTGTTTTAGTAACTGGGTTTATTCAATTGCTAATCTGTAATAATTAATTAGTTCATTTTCTAGAAATTTGATATAGTTATTTGTGGCAAAAGTAAGTTCAGTTTGCCATTATTGATAAGGTTAGAGTTGTTTCCGGGTTTTTGATTTTTTTTCCCTTTTCTTAAAGTGTCAATATAGTTCTTGGCAAATTGAGAGTGGATTTGCTTATCATTTCTCATTTATCTGAAGTTGATTGTGAACGATATGTGATAAAGTTTGTGTTGTTTAGTAGATTTTCAAAATTGGGGCAGTTTGTCCAAGTCCGGCTTCGTGCTGCTAAATGCAGTTGGGGGAATTATGGGGAGAAAATTGAAACTGGAATGTGTGTAAGTAAATGGAGGAGGACCTATGAATTATAGAGAGGTTTCCTTGTGTATTTTATGTTTATCTATGTGATTACAATGTTGTGTATGCGGTTTTGTGATTTAAGATTGACCTTTATGTTTCTATATACAGTTCAGTTTGTGAAGGATTAAAGACTTAGTTTGCTCTTTTGCAGTTTGAATTGTAGTGTGGAATGTTGTCTGTTTCCAGCTTGCCACAATTCCATAATACTCAACCCTTGTCCGAGGTTCTCCATTTGAGGAACTTACCATGGGAATGTATTGAAAGAGGAACTGATCGAACTGGGGAAGCCATTTGGCAAAGTTGTTAATACAAAGTGCAATGTTGGAGTCAATAGAAATTAGGCCTTTATTAAATTTGTAAGCAGAAATTCTCTTTCTTCCCCTGCAGCTTGCTTTCTGATTTATTCATTTAATCTTTGATGATTTCTATGATTTGATTTTGATGCTCTGTACCTTTTTGTGTTTTGTAGGCAGAATTAAATCAAGCCAGTTTAGGTGTGAGGGAAAACTGTCTACCTACAGTACTCCAACAGGTAAAAAATAGTGAACAACAAAACGACTGCAGATGTTGTTGGAAATGTACTCTTGGTAACAATTGAGGGGAATGACGCTCGCTTTGTCAGCATTGATGTCCTACACTTGCTAAGGACTATTGCATCACTCTCACAAACTCAAAGCTATGTGAATTATCCTAAATAAGGGAACTTATTTCTGGTTTTTGTATCTGGAATGTTGTATGTCATGATTTGTTAAGCTTTTATTTAACAAGAATGTGCATGAATCAACAGGCACATGTCAAGGATATATCTTTAGTGGCAACTTATTGCATCTGGAGAAAGAACGCATGTGTGTTTGTCTCCTTTCTCCTTTCCTTAACACTGACTCTTTCTTTGTCTCCGATCTCTTTTCTTTCACACTGGCTCTTTCTACCCTTCTCCCTCTAGTGATTCTGTGTGTAACATTATAAGAACCCTAAAATGTTTTTCTTTTTTCTTTTTTATTTTTTTTGGATCTTAGAGCAAACAACTTTTGTTACTACGATCTTTCGCTTTTAATATATTTATCATTTTAGGTTTCAAATGCAATCAAAAGATCAAAAAGTTCATGGCTATCTTGGAAACCATGTCTACAGTTACTGCTGAAGTCTTAGCTCGGTGCTTACTTTTTGTTAGCAGAATGTTCTCGCACAGTGCTGGTCTTATTTAACTTAGCATGTAGCATTAGAACATTCCCTATCTGTTTATTAGCTGATGCAGTAATAAATCCCATATGATATGCAGGTATTTTCTGCATTTGGATTTGTGCATAAGATTACTACATTTGAGAAGACTGCTGGTTTTCAGGGGTGCATTTTGCATGAACCTTTTCTCTTAATGATTAAGCCCTCATCAGAAGTTAGCTAATTATATAGTTTTGTTTTGAACTTTTTTCCTTTTTAATATTAACAAGGAAAAATCTTATTTTTCTTCTATTTAGAGTGTTTTTGTTCAAATGAAATCGAAAGTTAGATTAGCGCACGTATCTTATTCTCTGGAGCAGGCAGTATAAGTTCAGCCCTATAATTTTTACTTGCTTTTCATCTGTTTTCTTGACAAGCAGCAGTTAGTCCACTAGTTATTGAGAACATGGTAAAAGTTATGAGTTCTCAGTTGAAGTTCTTTTGATGCATGCAATCATGATCACCAAATACTTGGCTTTGGCTTGAACACATCAACCTACTCGCTGAACAATGTCAATGTTTCAATATGGCTAAAGATAGTTGTTAATATTTTAGCTTTCTTGTAGATTATCATTGTTTTGCATGTACAAGATCATCCTTTTTTTTCATTTTTCTTTTATTATTCACATTGTTGTCATTAATTTGTTATATAATATGCGTTATATCCTTGTTTATCTATTAAAAGAACTGCACACAAGTGAATGAGCACATTCATTTGAATTTGATGGGCACAGCACCGCGCATTGCACGGTGTACTCCTTTCTAGTATATAAATATATTTAAATATAAATACTATATATACCTTTATATATATATGAAGGATTTGATTGATAGAGATTTGATTGACTTTTATTTGATTGATAGAGATTTGATTGACTTTTATTTGATTAATGGTGATTTTATACAGATAAATATTCTAATTCATTGGGACTTCACTTACAAAAATATTGGCCATGTTTGATAGTGTGTAATAGCCATTAGTGAGACTGTTGATAGTAGCTAATATATTATTTGATATGCTGGATTGAAAAAGTTGGTTGGCTCACAATTTTTGTATAGTCTGCACTGTATGCCCTATTAGCTACTATTTTTGTAGTAGTTCTTGGTGTGAGATTATCTAATTGCAGTGGAGATTACTGATTGGACTGCATTCAAATTACCAAATTTGCCCACAAAATTTGTGAGATTTTTCCAACTATTCCTATCTATCTGATATCTTCATAGCAGCCCATCAACAAGAAAAGCCTCAATCATGCATTTCCCCTTTCACTAGGCTCGTGATTCTACATTTGCAATATTTACTCATTGTTGGTCATTCTGTAGAAATTTTGACTCTTGAATTTTGTCTTTGCATACCAAGTTTAATACAAATTTCTAATTAAAAAAAAATTAAGTCAAATTCAAATTGAATGAATAGTTGGTGTACGTTATTGCACTGACAGTTACTTTTGTGGAATATTGAATAGTTTAATGGATTTGTTTATTTATGTTATAATTTATTAATTAATTTATTTAAAAAATATTTACCCTTAATTAAATTTTTTGTTGGTATTGTTGATCAATTAAAGTGATATTTTAGTGAATGTAAATTAAATATTTTATTTGATTTTATGAAAAACATTATGTTTTGATTGTAATAAATAAATAGAAAATACCAGATCTAACAAATAATATATAATATATATTTAGTTTTAAAGCCATCCCAAATATAAAATTATGAATTATATATTTTTAATTTATATTCTTAATTTTTAAATTTTTTAGTTTTTATGCTTTTTATGTGGTTTTTTTTATTACAAAGGGGTTTTATGCTCATTTTGATTTTTTTTTTGAAAACTTACAATGACGAATTTATCCTTTTAACAAGACAATAGTATCTTATGATTGAAACCAAATCAATTAAATTAAAGTATTGATATGGGATAGTCCAACAGGTCCAGCCTAACAAGTTTTTGACCACAAAGAAGGCCCCCAAGCCCACTTAACGTGCACGGCCTAACATCGCTTCTGGAGCCAGCTGGGCCAAAATTATTCGACCACGGTCATCTGGTCGTGTGGATAGCCCTCAACCACATCTAACGAGAGGCTTCAAGTTGCTTTATTTGTTCAACCATCCCTTTGGTCAACTGCCTTATCTGTTCGAGGATTGTTGACCAGAGTGCTTACTCTAGCGTTGACTCATATCCTTACTGTATTTAATATTCTGACAAGTAGCATGCCTTCGTATTAATGGTGCATGACACTTGGTATTGTCTCTGCCACCAACCTCACTACCAATTTTGGTAGGGAGGCTCCTACCTAAAGTATTGTTCATCATAAAAATCAGAAGATGATGCCATCTAGAATAATACCATAATTAAAAATGACCAATAACGCCCAGTCAAGGATAAAAACCCTCTGCAGTTGATAGGGGTATCTTAGACATATCATCCACTAGGAGAAGGCTTTAAATACCTCACTGTTAGTCACTCTCTAGGTAATGCCAAATACACAATATGCTCATAATCTTCAGTTTCATTACTTTATTTCGATTAGAACTAACTTGAGCATCGAAGTGCCTTCATCGGGGGCACCTCAGCTAGTTTGACATTTGCTGTTGTTGTAGATCTCAGACCTAAAGAAAGATTGTGATTGGATCTTTCGACCACCCTGGTCGAATTAGCCCAAACACAACCCAATTCACTATAAACGACTTTCAACCTCATCATTTTATCGTCATCTGTGGGAAGCCTTGCAATTGCAACTGAAAGATGGTAAATACTCGAAGAGTTGTATCTGAGAGGGAAGATAACAAGAGGTCCGCATCTTCGCCTCCCCCTTTGCCCTAGCAAGGTTCACACAGTCCAAGCCCAGCACCCCCAGGAGTAAGTTATGACATTGACTATACCTTAGTTGATGTAGTTGATAAGCAAGAAAATCTCTGCTCAAATTTCTGCCCAACTTTCCACCGTATTAAACAGGCACACTATCGTTCTAGCCTTAGCTGGTAGTGCCATCTCGCAATTGCCTCTATCAGAATAAAGATCCCCCAGGGATAGTTGCGGTTGCTAGGAGTTCAAGCAGCCACCAACTAGGTGTGAAGGTCATCCCTGATGCCCCCAGAGAGAAAGGGGACGACCGAAGCTAAGAGAGGAAATTGCTAACTTTGTTGACCATCACATTCGACCCTATCAAGCCTAGCAGCGCAATAGGGTCGAACATTCCAAACGTGACCACTATGAAGAAATGGAAGAATCTATAAACCTCGTGGCTTGACTTATTTGAGCCTAGCAGTGCAATAGGGTTGAGCATGCGAGACCTTATTTGATCAAAATGCCACCTAGGCTGATTGAGAGGAGTGGGAAAAAGTCTCATATCAGGTTTAACTATCAAATAGACATCTCGATGAGATCTCGAGGAGAAATACTGAAAAAGCACCCAATCTTGAGGGCCACTAGAGGTCTCATTGAGAGAGAGGCTCCTCCTTCATCCAAGAGATTGTCGATGAGCACATTGCTATTGATGCAAAAGTCCTAATTAGACTACCTAGATATGACAGCTCAATAGACCCCAATGAGCACTTGATGCAGTTTAAGCATATGATGTAGCTGCATGGGCACAATGAGTATATCCATGCTAAGATGTTGGTGACAACTTTTTAAGGTATCACGCTTGATTCGTTTGTAAAGCTAGAGCCCTCATTGATATACTCCTACGATACGCTTTGTGACACTTTTTTGCACCAATTTGCCAGCTGGAGAAAGGCAAAACTTCCCCACATCTACCTTCATACCGTCAAGTAGAATGAGGGGTAGTCCCTCCGTGACTTCTTCGCGAGGTTCAATATGGAAGTCCTCAAAGTAGATAACCCTAAGATTGAGTTCCTAATCGATGTGTTATTCTTAGGACTTAGACATAAGGACTAATCGATGTGCTATTCTTGGGACTTAGACATAAGGAATGCACCAATGCACTGGTGCGTAAGTGCCCCAAGACGATGGAGAAACTTCTGGACTTGGTGGAGAGATACATAACCTAAGAGAAGATGAACAAGCTTAAGCTGATCCTTTGAGGTCTATAAAAAGAAGAAGGAGAGAGACGACTAGAAACATAAAAAAAGAGATCAATCTCTAATAAAATGCTTCCATGACTACACTCCATTAAACATTCTGAGGAGAGAGGTCTTGTTCGTCATTCAACATGACAATCTCCTCAAAAAATTGAGAAAGCTAATGGAGAATGAAGCGATGAAATAATTGAAGAAGTACTGCCACTTCCACAAATAGAAGGGGCATGACACTAACAAATACTTCAATCTCCATGATGAAATTGAGGGGCTTATTAGATAAAGCCATCTTAAGAAATATGTAGTTGTAGATATGCAGGTCGAAGGAGGAAAAATCAATCGAATTCTTCATAGAGAAAAGTCAGTTAGCCCAAGGAGAGAAGATAAAGGAAAGAAACCCATCCACAAAGATCGCTTGCTCATTCGAGGAGTGATTGATATGATTGCGAGAGGACCTACTGGAGGGGAACTCAAAATTAGCCAGAAGGTAAGCTCAGAGGAGGCTAGAGTTGACCAAAACCTCGCCCATCGAAACAACATTTTATCTATCAATGAGTGTAGAGCCTATTTCCTTTACTAATAACGACTTGGCCCACCTTGAGGGAAAGAATATCGACCACAAAGCTCATATGGTAGCCTCTGTGGAGATTGCCAACTTTAAAGTGGGAAGGTTTTGGTCAATAACGGTAGCTCAACCAACATCATCTTTCTCTCCACCTTAACAAGAATAAACATGGGTCAGTTGAAGTTCGAGCCTGTGTGAACCCCTCTGGTTGGGTTTAGGGGGTCAGAAATTATTTCAGAAAGATCTATCAATCTATCAACGTTATTTGGGGAGGCGCCCTAAAGAAGGACATTGATGGTTAACTATTTGGTGGTTGATGCCCCATTTGCTTACACTTTTATCATTGGTCAACCAGCCTTGAATGATTTCCATGCCATTGTGTTAACCTACCATATAAAGATTAAATTCTCGACCCTAGTGAGCACAGGTGAACTATTGTGCAACATTAAGGAGGCTTGAAGGTGCTATAGCATTTCGATCGAGTCAAGTAAGTAGAAGACTCAACTATAATTGAAGACCCTGGGGGATGCCTCTGTAGTAGAACTCGAGGAGACCCAAGCCAATTAGAAGAGAAAGTTAGAGGATACCCAGGTGGAGCCCATTGAGAAATTTAAAACTATCGAGTTGGAGTAAGAAAACCTTAACAAGATAACTCGCATCAGAATGGATATGGGCCCCTACTTGAAGTACCCTATGGTTGATTTTTCGAGAAGAAACATTGATGTCTTCATATGGAAGGCATTCAACCTTTAGCGAATTGACCCCAACGTCATCATGCACCGCTTTAATATTGACCCCTCATACAAACCGTCGACCCCTTATATAAATCAATCAGATAGAATATGAGGAGGTTCAATTCCAAGAGGACTTAGATCATCAAGGAGGAGGTCAAGAAACTCCTAGATATAGGTTATATTATAGAAATTCAATATCTTTCTTGGCTTTATAATGTTGTACTTGTCCTAAAAAATGAGGGACAATGGCCTATGTGTAACGATTTTACAGATTTAAGTAAAGCATGCCCTAAAGATCCTTATCATCTACCTCAAATAGATTTATTAGTGGACTCCACTATCGGCTGGGAGTCATTGAGCATGTTGGATGCATTTTAAGGCTACCAAAAGATATTCATGGCTCTTGATAATAGGAATAAAACCTCTTTTGTTATTCCCAATGAGCTGTCTTGCTTTTTGGTCATGCCTTTTGGACTGAAAAATATAGGAGTAACATACCAAAGGTTGGTCAACTTTATGTTTAAAAATGAAATTGGCAAGTCGATGAAGGTGTATGTCGGTGACATGATTATAAAGATAGAAAAAGCTCAGGACCATTTGCTCAACCTCAGTCATACTTTTGCAGTTTTGAGAGCATTTGGTTTAAAGTTGAATCCAAACAAGTGTACATTTGGGGTCTATGGAGGTAAACGTTTGGGCTATATGGTCAGTCAATGAAGCATTGAGGCTAATTCATAGAAAATTCTGGTTGTTCTCGACATCGCTTCTCCTTGAATAATCAGAGATGTACAGAGACTGGTCAGGAGGATCATCACATTAGGCAGATTTATCACAAGATTGGCAAACAAAAGTTTTCCCTTTTTCAAAATTTTCAAAAATGCCAAGAAATTGGGTTTTCAGTAGAGTGAACAATATGACTAGGCGTTGGTCAAGTTGAAATAGTACTTGTCCTCACCCCCTATGCTTGTAAAACATGAATTGAGAGAGAAACTTTAGATATACTTAGCTATCTTTGAAGCACCGATCAGCTCGATCTTGGTTTTGACCAGAGATGGCGGCCATTGACTAGTTTATTATTGCAATAAGTCACTCTATAGACCAGAGCATAATTACTTGGAGATTGAGAAATTTATCTTAACACTAGTTGCTGCTGCTCAGAAGCTGCGTATATACGTTCAATCTCATGCCATTATAGTGCTGACCAAACAACTGTTGAAGTAAGTGTTGTTGAAGCCAGACACATTTGGGAGGCTAACTAAATAGGCAATCGAACTGGGAGAATTTGACATTACCTTTTAGTTGAGAACAACCATTAAAGCATAAATTTTGGTAGATTTCATTACTAAGCAAGTTGACCTGCAGGAGAAGAATTGCGAAGCCCCTTTCATTTGGATTTTACACATCAGTAGCTCATCGATTGCATCTAAAAAGGGGAGTAAGAGTAGCTCTTTGATCCCCAGCTGCATAGGAATACAATTTTGCAATAAAATTAGACTATGTAGTCACAAATAATGAGGTAGAGTATAAGGCCCTCCTCACTAGAATGGGGATGGTGCTCGATCGGGGAGTTAAACACTTGGTTGCCATTACAGACTCATAGCTGGTGGCAAAACAAGTTGTGGAAAATTTTGAAGTTAAAGATTCTACAATAAGTCAGTACCTTGCTGAGGTTAGAAAACTATGACAGTTATTCAAAAAGTTTACCCTTAATTAGGTACCTTGATCGAAGAATGAGAATGCAGACACCCTGTTGAAATTTGCTAGCTAGACTAGAGGCACAAGAGATAGAAAATAACATTTCTGATCATTGATAGGTTGTCGATCGGCCCATTTAAGGAAAATCTGATAGGAAACATCAAGGAGATAGTTTATTCTTGGCAGGACCCAATCAAACTTTACTTGAGCCATAGCACAGTCTTCGAAGGTAAGAATGAGGCTCAATGCCTTTAGGGACAAGCTGCCAAGTTTGCGCTCGACCAGTATGGCCAATTGTATAAGAGGTCAATCTGTAGCCCTTGAGGTGCTAGGATCTTGACTAGGCTTTTAGAATATTACAGGATATCCAAGCAGGCTTATGTGGCAATCATTTTAGGGAAAGATCCCTTGCACACAAAATAATCAGGTATGGATACTTTTGGCCAATATTATTAAAGGACTCAGTAGATTTTGCTCGAAAGTGTATATCATGCCAGATCTATTCAAACCGGCCACGCCCATGGTTAATGTCCAAATCTCTTGGCCGTTCAACCAATGGGGGATCGAAATTTTAGGTTCATTACTGAAGTTGATTGGTTAGTGAAAATTTATAATTATGGCAGTCGAGTATTTTATCAAATGGGTCGAAGTTGAGGCTATTCTCAAGATAACAGATGCAGCCATCAAGAGCTTTATCTGGAAGAACATCACTGCCATTTTGGCCTACCTAAGGTCCTTATTTCAAATAATGAGACTCAATTCTAAAGCAAGAGTATCATAGGTTGGTGCGAAGCTTTAGGGATCACCCAACACTTTACTTCAGTGGGCAATCCTCAGTTGAACGGCCAGACGGAGGTAACAAATAGAATGATTCTTGACCATCTGAAAGCTAGGATATAGGATACTGGCTCGAACTGGGCAGACGACCTCCCACGAGTGTTATAGGTGTATAGGAAAACTCCCCAAACAGCCACAGGTCATAGCCTTTGCAATCTGGTCTACAGGTCCAAGACAGTCATCCCTTCAAAACTCATTTAATACATGGCTTAAGTCATTCACTTCCATATGCTCAGAAATACATCAGAAAGAAAGCTTGACCTTGAAACTATCAATGAGCGCAGGCCAGAAGCTTACAATATTATGCAGCACTACAGGTCGAGAATGGATGAGAACTATCACAAAGGGGTCAAGCTACGCCATTTTAAGATCGAAGACCTCATTCTCAAAAAGGTAGAAATCTTTAAGAATGTTGGCAAGCTTGACCCGAAATAGGAGTGACTTTATTCCATGGTGAAACTATAAAAGTATAATGCCTATAGACTTGCAAATATATATGGGGATGAACTCCCTCGCCTGTGGAACATTATTAACTTAAGAAAATTCTACATCTAAGAATTCTATTATAATCGTCCTCATATTCCGTGATATGAATAAAGTTTCAGCAACACTGCTATTATTGGTTTGCATTGTCACAACCATTTCTATCTTGCATCATTCCAAGATTTAAGTCGACCCCATAGTCGATGAATAAGCAGCTTTACGCTGCTACTCAAGATTTAAGTCGACTCCGCAGTTGATGAATAAACAGTTTCTCACTGCCACTCAAGATTTAAGTCGATCCCGCAGTCGATGAATAAGCAGTTTCTCGCTACCACTCAAGGTATAAGTCAACCCCATAGTTGACGAATAAGCAGCTTCATACTGTCACTTAAGTCTCGCATTGACCCTACAGTTGACACAAAAGCAGATTCACATTGCCAAACCAAAGTCTTAAATTGACCACATTGTTGACTTTAAATAGCTACATGCTACAAACTCAAGGCTTTTCAGCCCAAACTGAATAATCGACCCAATAGTCGATGAACAAGTTAACCATAAAATAATGAAAATCAACTGTAATGATAGATTTTGGCAAAACCATACATTTCTCGGTATTAAGCGAAATTAATGACAACATCATTAGATTTTGTTGATAATTATCTTGATAACTGATTAAGTTGTCAACTATTCACCCATACTATCGCGACAATAAAGTTGCATTCGACAAGAAGCATTAAACTAATTTCATTCGATAACATAGATAAGGGAAAAGATTTTTCATTCATCAAAAAATTCATTATAATTCTATAACAAAAAAAAAAGAAAAAAGAAAATAGCATCAAGCTCTAGGATCATTTGGCTGGACTTAGTCTGGTCATCTTCCAACCAATCTAAATTGGGCTCTAGCAGCGCAAATGCAAGCGACTGAACAGCTTGAGGTGGTTGAGAAGGCCCCACGATGTCACTCATAAAGTCAATCAAGTGCAACACGTACTATGCCACGTCGACCTGCTCCTCCCTTATTTAGATGGCAAGGTCCTCGACAAAAGTGAACTCGTTCGCCAACTTCTCCAACCTAGCATTGACCTTAGCCTATTTTTGTTGGGCTTTAATCATTGGCTCAATAGGGGCATTGGTCGCAGTGTCTTTCTCCCTAGCCCTATTGGCCCAACCACCCTTAAATTTGGGGAAAGGCTGCAGCTTGTTGTTGAGAGTTGGGCCTATTTTAGTTTTGTTTTCAACTCGAAAAACATAGCCTAGATACTTGAGTTGCTTGACCACCTTGTGGAACGCATCACGAGCATCATCGATTGACATAATTATGCTTGCGTCCTAGAAAGCTAAGCTCAATATGAACTATTCCACCGCTTCGCGCTGTACGATGAGGAGCTGTTGAGAGAAGGCCTCCTAAGCTTTCTTAAGGGTATTTGCGCAACCAACCACTCAACCCGAGGTGTAGCTTAGTTGTAGGTCTAAGTGCATCTTTTTTAGTATAGAGTCCATTTGACGCCTCTCCTCGACCACCTATGCAAGTTGTTGATCCTTGGAGTTCAGCTACTCCTTGAGCTTGCCACCTCTTTTGTCAGCTGGTTGACCTGGAGTTGGGAGGACTTGAGTTGAACCTTGAGGGTTTTGGCATTCCCTCTCCTTTATAGCTTATCTCAATCAGCCAAGGTCAATTCCAATCGGCAGTAGAGGTTGTATCCCAATTGGCCCACCTGAAACATAAAATGTTAGTAAACAGTACTTCTTCAAAAAGGAATTCAATGATAAGCCAAAGTCTTGAGCGCCCCAACTTGACTTCGGTTAATCAGTTTGCACTGATCCAGGGAGAACAACTTAGTTATCATCTATTTAAGGGCGTCACCGCTCGTCATCCCCCCTAAAGGATGGAGGTCAAATTGTTTACCTCCATAGTGGGGTCAGGACCAAAATGGGGTGACTGCAATCAAGGAATTTGAAATAGTACCCCATCGCTGTGCTTACCAAATAGGTCATAACCAATTACCATTTTTTGCTTTCCCTTATCACCCACGGTCCTCTTGGGTGCCGAGCCTCCCTACTCAATCATCTGTCTTTTGCCCCGACCTACAGGGCAGTTTCACACATGCTCTTCTAGTTGAGCGGGTTGGGGCTTGAACGCCTGTTCAATTTGAGGTGTGATGAGAGTGGTGATCGATTAGGTTAAAATGGTCAGCTCTGCTGTAGGGGCCTCTCTTTGAGCAGTAGCAGCTACTCGACGGTGCTAGTTATTCCTTAGTGCTCTAGCTTGAGCTTTTGCTTGACTTTGGGCCATTACCTCTACTTGATCTGCCAACAAAAATAAATCAAAATAATAAGAATCGAGCAGAAAAAAATGAATGAAAAGAAAATATTTTATAGTTAACTTAATTGATAAAGATCTCTACCTAGGCGATCGCCTGTGGGTAGGTTAAGCTAGGCTGGGGATAGGCCAACAAACACAAGATACCTATTTTTAGTTAAAACTAAGGCCTCCATATGCTCAAATTCGACTAGATCCCAGATAAAGGTGTTCGACCAACTAGGTGTTTGGTTTCTTAGCATCTCCATATGCCTCCCTCCACCACCCTTTCAGAATGTTAAAACCTTTGGGTCCTCAAATGTAAAAAAAGTATTTTTTTCCACTCCTGGTCATACGAGAAAAAAGGGGCTACTAAGAACTTTCGACGTAGGTGCACCGTCAAATAATAAAAGCTAGACTCTTTTGTATTACCCAACTTTAGAGACATCAATAAATGAAATAAGTTTGAAAACTTGGTTGGTCAAACATGTGCATCAGCACAACGAAACTATAAATGGTGGTGAAATAGTTGGAAAAGAGTTGGGTTATTCAAACCTTGAGGCCCACTAGGAGGTCGACTATTGCTTGGGCTAAAGAAAACCTAAGGCCACACTTCAACCCCTCCTCAAACACTATTATGCATCCCCTAGGAGGTTGATGCATCCTACCCTGAGCCCTAGGCACCAAAAGCTTGTATTCTTTAGGGATATGGTACATCTCCTTAATTTGCATTAGGTCAACTAGAGATATCTTAGAGACTATTTTGGTATAGTAGTCTAGTGTGAATAGTTGACCGCGTGATGCAGGTACCTCACTAGGGCCAGCCTTATCCCTAGAGACAGCCCTCTCAGTGCTCGAGCTGCTCGAGGTCGAGTTGTCGCTCGATGAGCTATCAGTACTACTCTTATGAATTTATTCAGATGTGCTTTCAATCCCAATTTTCTCTTGAAATGCTACACCCTTGGACTTAGTGTTTTTGCTATCTGAGGTACTAGACATCATCACACAAAAAATGGAAAGGAAACACAAACGGGCAGAAGAACTTATAGTGGATATCTTGAAAACTCTAAGCGCAAAAAGGATGTGGAAAGCTTGAAAGTCAAAAACTCAACTAGAAATAATGTCAGCAAAAGTGTAAATGGATGTCTCCACCCCCATATTTATGGGCATTTAGATGCGGGAACCCATGTGGCAGTAATAATTGCATTGCCACCCCTTGGCGTTTCATATCCTGCATTGTAATCGGCGCATTAAATACGAGAAAATCGTTAGAAACCCTGATCAAGTATTCAAAAATCCTGGTGGAGTATAAAAAAACCTAGTCAAGAGGACAAAAGCCTAGTCGAGTACGCATAGCCGCCATAACCATCATTCAATTATCTACTCCCTGCTTCTGCTCGTTGACAAGCTTGATCAGGACCACGAGTGGGGGGGACTCATGATATGAGATAGCCCAATAGGCCTACCCAACAAGTTTTTAACCTCAAAGAAGGACCCTAGGCTTACTTAACATGCACAACCCAATGTCACTCCTGGAGCCAATTGGGCCGAAATTACTCGACAATAGTAGTTTGGTCGAGCGGATAGCCCTCAATTATATCTAACGGGAGGCTTCAAGTTGCTTCATCTATTCAACCATCACTCTGGTCGATCGCTTTATCTGTTTGATGATTGTTGACCAGAGTGCTTACTCTGGTGTTAACTTATATCCTTGCCGCATTTAATGTTCTAACAAACAACATGCCTTCGTATTAATGGCGCGTGACACCCGATACAATCTCTGCCATCAACTTTGGTAAGGAGGCACCTACCTAAAGTACTATTCATCCTGAAAACCAGGAGATAAAGCCACTTGGAATAGTATTCGAATTGGAAATGACCAATAATGCCCAGGCAAGGATAAGAGTCTTCTACACTTGATAGGGGTATTTTAGATATATCATCCACCAGGAGAAGATTATAAATACCTTACTACCAACCACTCTCCAGGTAATGCCAAATACACGATATGCTCCTAATCTTTTGTTTGATTACTTTATTTTGACCAGAACTAACTTGAGCGTTCAAGTGCCTTCGCTGGGGGCACTTTAGCTAGTTTGATGTTTACTGTTGTTGTAGATTTCAGACCTTGAGAAAGATTGCGATTGAATCATTCAACCTCCTTGATCGAAATAGCCCAAACACAACCCAATTCACTATAAATGACTTTCAACTTCATCAAGTACAAACTACGCATTTTTGTGCACATAAGGAGTCCATTTGAATTCGAACTCTTGAGCTCCTACATAATAGGGGAGATTAATATTATTGGGCTATAAGCCACTTGACTACTCATTCTGATTTTCAAAGGGGTGTAAATTGCAACTCACCCCAAGAAAATAATATTTGAAATGAGAGCTATTAAGCATACTATAACAGAAAGTATATAATTTGAAAGGACATATTGCATTAATAGGGACAAATTAGTAAAAATAATGTTAATTGTGAGTATCAAACATATCACATGAGATTATTGATTCTGTATGTTGTTAAATATAATTATTCTTTCTAGTTTATTTTATTTAATCTTAATTTACCTTTTTAAAAATAATTTAATAATTTTCACGATTATATGGGAAGAAGTTGGTCATGAGAATATATATGAAACTTCAATATTGATTTTTGTCATGACAATGCCATATGTCATTGTCAGGTAATTTTTATCATAGTAAGCAAAACTTTTACGTAAAAAATAGGTTAAACTTAAAAATTATTCATGTGTGATGACCGCATGCAAGATGGTCTTAGTTAAAATATACATATATATATATATATATATATATTAGACAAATAACTTTTATAGGGTACAGAGACTTCTTCAAAAACAAAGAATCAGATTGTGAGATTCTTTGATCTCATAAAGTTGCAATAGTTTATAATAGAAAAAGTCAATTGCACAAAAGTACCAATAAGTAAAGCACTAATATAGTAATCTCATATAATTTTAATGTTGTTTGAAATTGAAATTAGGTCTTTTGTTGAAAGTCAGAAATATTCAAAGAGTTTATGCTTCAGAACGCATTTGCATTGAATCAAAGTTCTATATTTTTTATGAGTGATTTTGCATGTTAATTTGACTTTGAACGTTGGTATTTGTAATAATTAAATATTTGGTGGGCTTCGACTGATTTGGGTCTATGTGTTTATCTTGATGGGCTTAATTGATTAGGCTCACTGGTTTTTTATGTACTTTTTATTTATTTAATTAGGGTATTTTATTTAATTTTTATTTTTTTTACCTTTACGGACTTAACTTGCCATATCATCAACCCCTACTTTTAATTTGAAAATTCAAATTTCATATTAAAAGTATAATATAAGTTCAATTTTTTAATTTTACCTTGCCTCATTTAACTAATATTACTAAGTCTCAATAAATTAATTATTTTGCTTTTCATTGCAAAAGCTTGAAATAACTTGACTTTTGCATAAGTTGGAGACCTAAGGGTATCCTTGCTTGAGCGTTTCAAGGAGATGTCATGTTAATTGTTTTGCATTTGTCTAAAGATTTAGATAATTTTTGGCAAGTGTGTAATGGTAGGGAATGGGCTTTAGCCAGGAATAAAAGATGATTTCCCATAGTAATTTTTCTTTTCTTCTACTTTACCTTATTTTTTGTGATTTTTTTCTAATTCCTTGAAGTCAATGAAATATTCTTGGGGTATTAAAGTTGAGAAGAAGTAATGTTTGGTCTTGAGAGCAGAATGTTGGGTGGCAAAATCAAGTCCACCTTAAAATCCAAAACTAAGTAGAAGTTGAAGTCCATAAGTTTAGTGTAGAGATGGCACTCGCTAAGCACCCATTGAGACGGCACCTACAGGGCGAGTGCACAATGCCTTTAAGTAGTTAGACCTTAGGCACCAACTAGGGGTAAGCTGCATTCCCTTTTTTTTTCTTATAAGTTTGGTAGCTTGGGCAAAAGGCCTATACCGAGGGTGTTCAAACTCTTTGAAGGAAGTTACACTCCATGAGTGGCTTAACACTTAGAATTCTTTTAGAAACTTTTAAACTTCTAAGATCACCTCACATCTCTAATGAGGTTTTAGATTCCTCATAGGACTAAGATCTTTTGCATTTTCCAAAGGAATTAATATTTTTTCCTTTCTTGTGTTGAACGTGACTTGGTTTTCGCTCCTCTTTAGTAGCGTACTAGTTGTCATTTTCATGTAGATGGCCAAATATAGGGCAGACATAAGGTGATATTTGCATACGTCTAGTATTGTTAGGCTTTGTGTCTTTGTTATAGAGATTTAAGCAATATGGAGTTCTTTTTTCATTAAATCATGTGGATAATTTATCTTTCCTGCTTTTTCTTACTTTAACATCCTGTTTGCATATTATTATGTGTTCATGCCTTTTTGCCACTTTGTCCTCTACTTGGGACTTTTTTTGCAATGAGAAGTAGTAATGTGTTGTTTTGGCTATGAGCCCTTCTTGGGGTTTCACTACAAGCTAAATCGTTAGGAGCTCCATTTGGGGGAGCTTTCTTTAGCTATGTTTTGCTAATGTACGTCCTTCTCTAGGGATGTTGCTAAAGTTGCAACTATTGTCACTAGCCCCCCTTAGTAGTATTGGTTCAATTGTAGTTACTGTGCACTTAGAATCTTATTATAGTGTGCATCTAGGACTTTACTACAAGTTTAAGTTCCTTGTACCTAGTTTCTTACTGCAACATGCGTCAAAGATCTTATTGATGGTCAAGTTCCAATGAGCCTGGGATCTTACCTCGATGCCTAGGATCTTATCACAAGTTGAAGTTTGTATACCTAGAGCTTTACCATAGATATGCCCAAGATTATACCACTAGTTGAAGTTCCACATGCCTAAGGTCTTGTAGTAGGTTTTGATATGTATGCCTAATATCCCTTTAGGTACCTTGTAGTAAGGTTTTGATGCATTTGCCATATTCCCCCTAGGATTTTATAGCGATCTTTGCCACATGTCCTATGAGGGGTTTTGTAGTGGTCTTTTGCTATGCACCCTTTAGGGGGTCTTATCGTGATCGTTCACTACGCACCACCTAAGGGGTCATATAGTGGATGTCACCACACGCTCTTTAATGGGTCTTATGGTGGCCCTTCACCACATGTCACCTGAGGGGTCTTAAAATGATCTTTGCCACATGTCCTCTTGGAGGTATTATAGTGGTCTTTGCCATGCACCCATAGGGGTCTTATAGTGGTGTTAATGCAACTTGCTGAACAATTGTTGTGTGGAATTGTGCATTTCATAATTAATGTCATGTGTTTGATGTTATGTGTTTGTTATATATGATGCATGTGCTTCTTGGGTCTTACTGCAAAAAGTGTAATTCTATATTAGTTATTTCTTATCAAAGAGATAAACATGATTGTGAGATGATGTTAAAGAAAATTCACTTAAATAATCAATAACATAAGGTGTTTTTCCTAGTATACGTTAGCTTTTTATTTTTTGTTCATTAGAACAACTTTTAATTATTAATAACAAAGACTAAAGGTTTAGAATAAAAAGTCCTAACTATTTGCATAACTTAAAGAAAACCTTCAAGACGCCATAAGAGAGCGTTTAATTAATCTAAGAGGTGTCCCCCCCTTTTTTGTTGTTGGGACTGAGTAGCTTATATTAATATTTTTATTGGAGGAGGCTACCTCAACTATGATTTCCCATTATGCCAACTTCCTTTCTTGATTTCTTTCTTGCATGAGTATTACAACAACATTAGCTTCTTGGACCAAACCTTCGCTTTGATCCTTTGAACATGCTTTGGCAACTCTGTTTGCATTACCTGGGCTAGTAGCATGGATTATAACTCTTCTTAGGGTGATATCATTCAGCAGTGCAGTGTCTTGCTTTCAGGTGCAATTTCATAATAGATGAGTGTCTATCATCTATTTCTCTTTCTACTCTGGACCATCTCTTGGGACCATTGTGCTCTTAAGACACATACTTTTTAAGATATCCTTATTAGATCAATTTTCCAATTTCATCTTTCAGGTTCCAGTATTCTTTAGTAATGTGCCCCCAACCATGATAAAAGCTATGGTACTTTGGGGACTTTCACCTTTTCTGCATTTTTTGCAATCCTTAGGGGTTGCTCAATACCAATCCTTTCAGTATAGCAACCTTCAGTATCTCTACCATTGGGGCATTCATGGATGTATATTTAAGAGGTACATATATAGAATGGTGCCAGTGGTTATCCTATCTCTTGTTAGTTTTGATTCTTTCATCCCATGATTTGTGCATGTTGGCATCTATTGGATTTATTACTTCCTTGATCTAGTTGCATTTCTCTACTTGAGTAAGGTCTCCTAAAGTGGTGAAAATTAACCTCTATAGTTTTTTGGGGTTTTTGGTATTTTATATTTTACTAAAAAATATTGGTAAGAGCTCTTGGTTGGCACATGGGATCTTGTGCATTGCTTGGACAAATCGGTTGATGTAGTTTCCCAACTTTTCTTCTTTCCTCTACTTAATGACGAATGGATAAGATGCTACTTTGGGGTTCTCAAATTTTATAGAGAAGTGAAAAAGGAAATGTCGCACCAGTTGTCTCTAGCAGGTAATAGATCCTACTAGATTTGGTTGAACTACTCCATAAGACACTTAGCAAGGATAGTGTGGAGCACCTTGTAATTTGCACCTCACTCAAGTCATGGATTTCCACCTTTGCAAGGAAGTTGCTTAAATGCTTCTTGGGGGTTTGCCATGCCATCGAAATTAGGAAGTTAGTAATTTTTGTTCTTAGGGGAAGCAACTTTGCTAAGATGGCTTGGAAAAAGGGACTACCTCTTGGGAGAACGACAACCAATGGGAAGAACTCTCTTCTTGCTCCTCATGAACATTGAGGGTTGATTAGGTGAGTCTGACCTTTAGTAGTGGCAGGCGATCGCCGTGATGAATCAACTAGAGGGATGATTGTACTTGTAGACGATGTCAATGTGATTCTTCTAAAAAATGAAGTTAGGGTCCTTTTAGAAAGTCAGCATAATTTAGAGAGTTCTTGCTCCGCAACGTATCTTTTTAGAGCTAGAGTTGTAGGTTTTTTTATGAGTGATTTTTCATGTCCCTTTCGATCTTAAGAGTTGGTATTTATAATGATTAAATATTTGATAGGCTTTGAGCCTTTTGCCCATTTGGGTCTAGTTGCCCATCTTGATGGACTTAAAGGATGTTTGGCTAAGTTTGTTTAAAAGATCTTATAAGCTCTTACATCTTATATGATATTTTTGGAGCTCCTTTTTTGAAAATAAATTCTTAAAGTGTTTCAGTCACATAAGATCATAGAGCTTACAAGATATTAGTATTGGTAATTTTATAATTAATATGATTAAAATTAAGGGGGTTTATTAAAATCTTAAAATAAGTTTGGTAACTCCTTACTTTTTTAAAAAGAGCTTACAAGCTCCTAACATAAAAAAAAACTAACAAACACTTTTTAACATCTTATAAGCTTTCAAACATCATATATGGTGTTTTGAAGAGTATATAAGTTCGGCCAAACACTCTCTTAATAATTGGACTTATTGGCCTTTTACTTTAGTTGTTATTTATTTAGTTGGGCTATTTTATTTGATCGTTACCTTTTTACCCTTAAGATCTTCATTTGCCATATCAATTTTATGTTTCAAGATGAAAACTATGATGAGAAATTTTTTAATTTTAGGTACACTTTAAATAATTCAGGTGCAAAACTAGAAAGTGTTGGAAATATTGATTAGGACACACATACACCAAGTATAAAAGAAACAACAAATAAAATAAATTTAAGTAGAAGGAATGAAAACAAAAGACCTAGTTAAAGCAAACAAGAAATTGCACTCCCTTTGGAGTAAAATTCATCACTGATAAGTCGACATATAACCTCAAGATTGAATGAACATTCAGTAATTTTTAGTAGGCACTTAAAAAGAAATTTCTACAAATTCAAACTTTTCACTGTTGCTTAATTTAATAGAGCTACTCCAAGTATTTGCAAAACATTAAAAAATATATGTAAAAGTATATTTTTTACTACAAAATATTTTGCAGATTTTCTATCTCTTTGTAAACTATAAAAGAGTACATCTATAAAAAAAAGATACATTCCTCCTTAAAAGAGACAAATTCTTGAAAGAAACGATGTAACTTTTGGAAAATAACTTTTGAATTCTTTTATTTTTCTTTGATTTACAAACGCAATTAATTTATAATTTAACATTCCCCTACTTGTTTCAAGATAAAGAAAATCACAATAAGACTCTTAGGGGAAACGTTTCTTGCGGGCTTGAACATTCACTAAGTCTTGCCAAGCTTCCATTTCAAGAATTCATAATTTCCATAAATCTTGAACTAGAACTCTCTAATATAAATTTCAATAGTCTATTGGCATAATGTGGGATTTCAAGCTCTTTCGAGTAAGCACATAAAGAATTGTGTGCTAATATTTTGTTTTAGAGAAAGCATTCAAACAAAATTTTATTTTAAAACCTAAATTCATAACTAGCTTTTTACTTTTT
>JACGDI010005719.1:663707-720108 GCA_014898725.1 Jacaranda copaia
CAACACACATGGTCAAAGTTGGATATATATTTGATTTCTCCTATTTAAAATAGTTGTTGCATTTATTACACTATGAAATTAAGTTGTTTAATTCTTTTAAATAAATTTAGGATAGTGTTTTTTATGCTACTTATATCATTGAACTTTGAAATTTTTAAAATTTGTCATTTTATTTTATTTTTTTAATTAGTTATTTAATCAATTTGATTATACTATCACTATGACAAATAATCAAATTAATTGATCAACTATGGGAAATCTCTTTAGTTATATTAGGATGAAATGAGCAATGATATATTTCTATTACTTCTTGGTTATAGGTTTGCTATTGAAAGTTCAATTTGAAAATGGTGTGAGGCATTTATGGCCCAAGGAAATAATAACTTACCTATCATAAACTCAACCCAAGCTATTGTTTCGACCCTGGGCTTGGCCCAAATTATTTGTTCTGCCATGATCTTGATCTATCAATAGAGGGATTGATGCTTACCTTCAAATTCTCTTGTTGTTTGATGGTTTGCATGATGTCAATCTGTAAACCTTAATCTCATCTCTATAAATTGCATAAATTGCACCATATTGGCCATTTTTCAAGTATGCTCTAAATAGTCCATTTTCAAATTACCAACATAGTTTTCTCTACCAATTACTGACTTGAGTTTGGGAAGGTTATTGTTGAGATCACTCCCAACACCTCCATTGACCTTGTGGTTTTAAGTTTAGTCTCAAGCTTGCTAAACACTTGGGAAAGTCTCTCCTTGCTATGCTTAGTCTTTCCCATCAAGTAGTTAGGTGAGGTCATACATATTGACCATCATCATTTGGCACCATTTGTGGAGACTAACAACTCTCTAATAGCTGAGTTAGAGTCCTACAGAAGAAATTCCATAGAAAAACAAGGAGTTGCATCAACCTGCTCAGGCTCCCTTGATCTCTTTACCTTTTGCTCGATGTCTAGCCTTTGCCCAATTAACCTATTGGGGGTGAGTTAGTCATGTTAACTCAAGCCTACTGATGGATTTAGGGTGCAAGCTTTTTGAAAAACAATAGGTGAGGGTACTATTTACCTTGTTTGTGATCTCCTCTGTACTAACCATAAACCTAGCATTCCAGTTATTGGTAGCTACTATAGTATCCTTACCATGACATATGTTCTCCAAGAAGTATGTTCCTTAACTAGCCTTGTGAGAGTCGCTTGCAAGCTTTGACTAGAGCTAAAGAAGGAGTACTTTAGTGAGGTGCCTAGTTCTACTGCTAAGTTAAGGTATTAGCTATACCCTACTTAGAATTAGGAGCCAACTAAATGGAAACTGATCCTCATATCATAGAAATGATCGTAAGAAAGTAAATAAGTTATAAAATTTAAGTAGAACAAATCAATCAAAATTAGGATGAGATGAAAAAGAGAATAATCGGTGAATTTGCTCCAACAAAGAAGAGCTTGCAATTTTCTATTGATATTCTCATTAAGACCTTTCCTTATTAGTTCAAGATAATAGACCTGAAGTATCACAAAAATAATGACTGGCAACAATACATGACAAGTTTTCAGAATCTTATGCATCTACATGGTCAACTAGACACGATAATACTTGTATTTTCATAACCACCTTGGTAGGTAGGGTGTAGAATGTTTGACCACTTTGTCAACAGGAACAATTGTATCCTATGATTAATTGCATCATAAGTTTCCATTTCATTTTAGTGGCAACAAGAGAGCAAGAAAATTAGCTACTTTTTTTATTGCAATTAGGAAAAATGATAATAAAACTTTAAGAACTTTCATGAACTAATTCAATACTAAAATATTGGAAATCTTAGACCTCAGGGTAGATATGGTGATTAGTATATACATAACCTTAAGAAAGGCCTTTTGCATAAGCTTTGGCTATGGAGCCATCATATGATCTTCAACAATTAAAGAAATTGGTTGAATGTATATAATCAAGAAAGAAATGTACTTAATGAAGGATAAAAAGTGGGATAAAAATATTACTAAGAAACATGAGAAGAAGGATGGAAAAGACCTTAAGGAGAAAGAGGGCGAGAGCAAGCCTCAATCTTAAAAAAGACTAGCAATGCTCTCTGTATTTTCAAAGATTTAATGACTACATATATTTGGTAGCACTAATGGCCTAGATGGTCATGGCAATTAAGGTTGTTTATTCCAATGGCCAAAGAAATAAAGACCTACTCCAACTAAGAATTCTCAAATAAATGTTGTAATTTTCATAAAGATAATGGGTGGCCTCAAGGGGGAGGATTCTTTCCAATTAAAAGATGAAATTGAATAGTTAATCAAATAAGGGTATCAAAATAATTTGTGAAAAAGGATAAAAAGAAAAATGCATATAATTGAATGACATGAGAAACATCAATATCAAGAAAGGTCTAGATCTAGAAATGAAGATAGGTTTGAGCCTAATATCTGCAAGATCACAAGAACTGCTCTGAGTAAATAGTTGAAACTTACCCAAGAGAGGAGTGTTCAACATGATTCCTAGAGGACTAGTTGGCTAAGACTCTCATAATACCAATAAAAGGTGTGCAAGATTCATAAAATCAGTAGAATCCTTGCACACACACACGCAAACACAATATTCTCACAATAGACTAAGGGGTAAAGAGTAGTAGTTTCAATGAAAAAGACCTTGTAGGACTTGTTATCCTCATAATGACTTGATTGTCACACTATGATTGTAAATAACTTTGCTATTTAGAAAGTTCTAATAGATGATTATAGCTTAGTGAATATCATTATCCTTGATCTTTTGAAGCAAATGGTATTAGATGCGAAACAATAAAATTAGTAAATACTCTACTTACAATTTTTGGTGGATCAAAGGCATGTTCATAGGAATTATTAACTTTACCACATTTTTGGGACTGGAGCCGTAGAATATAATCACCATAGTAAAATACTTAGGGTTCATTTAGTTTTATTTTCATTTTCATCGTTCTCAAAATGTGAAAAAGTAGTTAGTAAAAATGAGTTGAAAGTGAGTTTGTATTTAGATAGATTGTTAGAAAAGTAACAACTATGTTGGGTTTAGTAGGTTGTAGTTTTAGAGAGATAGTAACAGTAAAATTGATAGAAGATATATATGTTACTGGAGGAAGACATATATGTTATTGATGAATGTATTTTGATAATGAAAATAAAAATGATAACGGGTGAAAATGTGTAAAAAAAAAATGATGTGTTTCAATTTTCAAATAGTAGAAAATATGAAAATGGAGTTAGAAAATAAAACCAAACAAGCCCTTAGTCGTTGCTACTTCTTTTACTTATAAAATTATTTAATTTTGGGCAAGCTAGGTCTTAACTAGTTTAGGGTGAAGATATTCACCTTCCATCTCAAAATATTTCCAATGAAAACTAGAATATGAGAGGATAGGGGTGACAAAGCACCAACTAGGCAATGTTATAATGTTTTACTAAAATTGAAAGATAAAAAGTCATTACCAATTTTGTCAAAGAGAAGCATGAGCATAATTGAAACCTTAGATATTTATGATTATGGTAAACAAAAAATAAGAGAGGATTAAGCCAACTAATTATAAATTGATTGAGCTCATACTTAGAAATCCTGCTAAAACAACACAAATTTAATTCAACTCTCCTTATTTGTGGAGCTAAACATCATTACCTTTTTGAGAAAAAATGTTGATGTCTTCACATCAGTGCATTAGAGTTTGATGGAATTGACTTTGAAACATGGTGCATCATTAAACTATGAACCTTAAAGGAAAATCAATTAGAGATAAGGAAAAAAAACTTCAGGGCAAATAGAAAGAAGATCATTGAGTAAGAGATAAATAAATTGCTCAAAGCTTAGTACACTGTCAAGATCCAGCTTACTGATTGGCTACTAAATATGGTCATTATGCCAAAATTAATAGGAAATAGAGGATGTGTATTGATCTCATAGACTTTAGTAAAGCGTGTCCAAATCTTTAGTATGAAGGTTGCCTTTCGGGGGTATCCCCAAATCTTTATGGTGGAGGAAGATTGCACAAAAACTTCTTTTTTGCGGATAATAGAATATACGGATAAAAACAAATTGCCATCCGAACTATATGTGTTTTTACACTTTACTAACTAAATTTTTTTTTGTGACACTTTACCATCCAAACTACACTTTTTTTTTTTCATGTTACCATATACGAACAAATTATAGTGGAATATTGTGGGAAAACTTCATCACATCAATATCAGGAGCCTCTTTTTTCAAGAATTATATTAAAATCTTCTAATTTTGTGGATACAATAGTCTTCTCCTTGGTGTAGCTTTGTTAAATCACAAAATGCAATGAAGAAAAGACTCGACCACTCCTGTAATGGAATATCATGAAATATTTTATCAAAATTGGCTCTTGTATGGTAAGGTGAAAGAAAAAGTATATTCCTGGTGGTAAAATGTCACAAAAAAAAGTTTAGTTAGTAAAGTGTAAAAACACATATAGTTTAGATGGCAAAGTATCATTATCCCTAGAATATATTATTACAATATCATGTCTTTAATTTGAAAAATGCTAGTGTGACCTATTAATTTGGTCAACAAAATATTTAAGGATCAACTTAGAAAGTTCATGGTGGTCTATATTAAGATGATATGCTAGTCAAATACATTAAGGAGGAAGACCATAATGAATATCTCATTATGACCTCTGAAACCTTGACAATATTCGTTGTGAAATTGAATCCCAATAAATGCACCTTTGGAATACATAATAGGAAGTACCTAGGAATTCAAGTGAAAGTTAAATGATCCATATGATTTGGAATATAGTACAACCTCAAGGCATAAAGAGGTATACAAGTTAACTTGAAGAATATCAAGATTTCTACTCTTAGGACTGATCAAATGAAAGAGCTATAAGATAATAAGAAGAAGGACAAGGTCAAAGGCATGGTCCATGATACTGATGTAAAGGTGATACTTGTGCCAGGAATCATCCTCCAACGTGGTTGAATGTGCCGACATCGGTGCCTTTTCGCTTTCTTATTTTCCTTAAGTTGATTTACAATTAGTATTTAGGATTTTCTTCTAGTTCTAAAGTGTTGATTTCTTTAATTTAGTAATATTTTTGTTATACTTGGATAAAGCCAACCTCTATGGGGATGTCATTTTCTGTCTATTTATAATAATTTGTCCAAATTTTGCTTTCTTTTTACTATTGTCTCATATTATGAATGATCTAGAAAGATGCTTTGCATAATGAAGCTCAATGAAGTGCACTTGATCATTTTTGGCATAAACCCATGATAAGGCTCTTTAAGGATTACTAGGTAGTCACGTATAAGCTCACTGTAAATCCTCTCTAGAACTGTTGTTGGAGGTAAGTGGTAGTACCCTTGATTGTTTTACTGAAAACCCATGACAGGTCCCTCTAAAGGTACCTAGTAGCTCTACATAAGCCCATCATAAATTCTTTCCAGCAACTTCCTTAGAGATAAGTGGCAGCATCTCTCTCACGAATGATTTTGGCATAAACTCATTATGCTGTCCATGTAGAGATACGTGGTAGCTGTGCATAAGCCCATTGTAAATCCTTCCATGCATTATCCTTGAAGGTAAGTGGTACCACTTCTCTTATGAATGGCATTGGCATAAACCTACTATTTAGCTCCCATTAGCGTACATGGTTATTGTTCATAAACTTTTTGTAAAATCTTCTAGAGGTAAGTGGTGGCACCTTAACATATTAAATTGACCTCACCAATTATTAATAGCATAAACATACTATATAGGTCCCTTGATGTACGTCATAGCTATGTGTAGGCCCATTATGAGATACCCTAGGGGGTACATAACTATACCATCAAAATCAACCATTAAACCTCATGGGGATATGTCTCTAACAATAGAATATCATAATGATACTTAACATCAGCAATAAAACCTCCTGAACTAAGCTTGCATTCAAGTATCATTCCAACATTTGATGTTGGCATTAAGACCTCCAAAATGAGGCTCACAATAAAACATCGTCATACCACTTAATACTTATATTAAGACCTCACCAGTAAGGTACATGGATAAATTTGATTCGAACAACTAAGCATTGCCTCTCCAGTAAGGTTTACATTTACACTGATGTATTCTTTCACACAATTATGATGAAACTCTTCTAGAGGGGCTTGAGATAAAGACAAGTAAGAAAATGCTTGACGCCTTGATCTCTTATCCTCACCTTGCATCAATCATACAACAACGCTTGAAAGTCATGCATTTGACTAACTATATGAAAATGAATGGATGAAAGAAAACTTCCTTAAAAGAAAATAGCAGTAAACATTCATAGCATCTTAGAGTGCAAAAATGCATCCAACCAACACTTGCCTCATGAAAGAAAATCAAGGCTAAATACGAACCAAACAACTATTAATGCAACAAAAAAATGCTAAGTAGTTCTAAATAATAAAAAAAGCAAATGCTTAACTAAACTCCTAATCTAAAACATCTATCAACTTATGTAGAGCTACATCAGCAGGATCTTCCCCCATAGTGTCTGCACTAGTCTTTGGAGCCTCACTAAAGCCTCAAGTAAAAAGATTAACTAAGATGTTAGAGTCAAGTATAAACAAATCCTCAGCTGAATATTGTTCAATCTCACTAAGTATGCAATGATAGTCCGAAATGGTCTACTCATATATCATTGTCGCCTTTGCTTCAACTACCTTAAAAAATTCTTTCGAACCCTTAAATTCTTTGATTGCATCCTCACAAACGATGTTAGTGAGCACTTTCCTAGCAAAAGACTCCAGGAATTTCTTTACAATCTTCATTTCCTTTATGTAATGCATCTTTTTAGCTACTCATGCTCTTTTAGCAGCTTTGTGAATTTCTCTTCCTTTTGTAAATGCTTTTAAGTGAATTTGACAGACTTCTCTTTACATTGTGCATCATTGTTGTTGCTCATTACACTTGGTGAGACATTTGCATGATCAAGTTTTAAGTCTACATCCAAAAAGGCATAAAGCATGACGTTCAAAGAGTTAGAAGCAATAATGAAAATAACATGTATGCAAAACAAACTAAGAGTTGAAACAAAAACTAGTGGAATCCCTGAGCACGAGCTCAGTCAACTAGGTAGAAAAATATTACTTTAACTTTCCTTGGTCGTACTCACTCACTTTCCCTACATGTTGTCCATGCTAAAGGTGGTCTCATCTACATTCCAATGTGAGTCAACATTGCAGCTCCAGTATAAGCTATAATGAAAAAGTCCTTATTCTCGTTAGTATAGAATGAAAAAGATGATTGTGAAAAATGCCTCTAGTGATTGATCCATGTGTATGCTTCTGGGCTAATCTAAAAATCACCACCTCAAGCTCGTTGCCTACACCAGCCTAAAACACTACTAAAGGCAACTAAACACGCACTTTTCCTAGCCACCAACAAGGGGGCTCTAATGCTGCATAGTTGGTGATGTTGCTCTACTACACACATTTCATGTGAATCTCCATCTATCCTACTAGCAAGGGTTCTCACTAAGTTAACGTTCTTTCCTATTGAAAGACAAAGAAATCCAAATAAGCATAAGTGCTAAGGAGAATGCAAATATGCAACAACAAAAGCTTCTGCACAAGCAATCAATAGAAAGAAAAGAAATTAGATACCCACTGGAAATATAAACATCACATCAAAAGGGAATTAGAATAACCCTATCTCCTTAATTCTTTAGCCAAGGTCATGATGAACTTTACCTATATTTACTAAGGATAGAGAACTACTGCACTCACAAGGAACATGGGAACCTGTATGTTGCATGAAGAAATATCTCATTTTCTAAGGCCTTAGAAAAAGAAGGCAAGCTACTCAAAAAACCTATTATTAGGTTTAGGAAAGATATGAATGAAAGGTTTGTTAGGCACCTTGTACATCCGGAATAAAGAAAGAGACTACAAAGAGACTGGTAAACTCAAATAAGACTATGAAAAGCAATGTCGGAACCCTAAAAAATATACAAAAACGTTAAGAACAGATTGACCTAGATGCATTCCATAACTTCCCACAATATCTAACAGTAAGGATTTGGAGCTAGGGAGAACCTACTATTGAAGTAACTATTGAACACAGTGAAGTATCCTTTGAAAGGTAGCATTATGCTATCATTCAATGAAGAAAGAAGAAATTTGAACTCATCACACAAACTGGACATTGTAAAATTTCTAAATTCTCATATAAAAGCGATTAAGGAATTTCCATGACTTTGATTAAAGTATTATCAATGATAGGAACATCTTCGGACTCCTCATTGGAATAACCTACTACTTTGGACTTAGAGCTAGACTGTAACATAAAATATAACTTATGAACAAGACAATGATCTTTTGACTTTGGAGACTCATTTTTATGGATTGACACTTGATCAAATGATGCAACCAATGGAGGCTCACAAACTTAAAAAACATGGTAACATTGCCATAGGGGCAACCCTTATGAACCTAAATAGGTCTAAATAGACTACGACTGCTCAAAGTGGTTCCTGTCATGGTGCTCGTCTATGAGACTGGTGATCGACTACTCGAACCAGTGCCTACCGTGGCCTTTAATTGCTTGATAGTTGATTGGCTGCTTGAGGCGAATGCCTAGTGGCACCTTGGCATCAATACTCTGGCTACTGCCCTACCTCACTTTTGCAAACTTAGACTTCAAATGGGACCTACTCTTTGATATAACTTGATTTTGTAAGAGCCCAAAATATATTACTAACTCTAATGAGTAAGGTAAAGATATTGCGAAAGAAAAGAACAAGGAAAAGATGGAGCGTAAGAGAAGTTATCTTGAGAACTCATTTAAGTACTCATCGTAAAAGCCTACTCTTTTTCTCTCCCTTCAACTTGCAAAATCTCAAAAAGTCCTAGGGTGAAAGAAAATTCACCAAAGAGATGTTCTCAAAAAGTTGATTATACTTTGAAGCCTACAGAGTCTCAACTTAAACAAAAGTTTAGTGAAAGCAAATTTCTGCATTAATGAAAATTAATTAATTAATAATCTTATTTTAACAAATTAAGATAAGATAAAAATTAAAATTTGACCTTATATTATTTTTAATATAAAAATAATTTTTCAAATTGAAAAAAAAAAGGGCTTGATAATATGCAAATTAAGTCCATAAATGTAAAAAGGTAAAAATGAATAAAAAATGCCCAATTGACTAAATAAATAAATGAATAAAAAAGGGAGACTGAGAGACTAATTGGCTAAGCGTACCAGGAAGGGCATCAAAACCCTCGTAGGCCAAAGCCTATTAGGTAAAGAGATTATAAATAATAAGATCAAAGAGAAACTGGACAAGAAAAATTATTTGTAAAAAGTTAGAGAACTGAAATCTCTCTGCATTGCATTCTAGAAAAAAAGAACTCAAAATTTTACTAACTACCAGAAAGGACTCTAACTCCATTTTTATGCAACATTGTTATATAAATAAAGTATATAATTTCTAAAATCGTATATTTAACAACTGAAATAAAATATTAGAACAATAATAAGGGTAAATCATTGTTGTGCAAGTATTGAAAATTGAAATACTTACATTGGAGTTCTTTTTTTTTATTTTTTATCTAAATGTAGTTGAATTGAATATGTAATAACAAAATTAAATACAAAATAATCAAAATTAAGAATATAAAACTATAATAAGAGTAAAACCAAAAGAAAAAAAGAAAAATTCTTTCAACATTTTAACAAGAAAAAATAAAGGTCTAATTTGAAAAAAAGTACCTTGTAGCCTGTGCAAATGGAGGCAAAAATGAATATTTTTTACTTTGACACTACAAGAAAAATTGCATTTAGTGGCATTAGAAAGTGTAACTTAAATAGTGTTATAGTGGCAATTTTATATTTAATGATATTTTTAAAAAATATTACTTGTAGCGGTGTAGCTAAAGGTGTAAATGTAATTAATTTATCTCTATTGTGACATTAATAAAATACAAGAAAAAATATGTTTAGATGACACACTAAAATATCACAAAAAATGCATTACATAACATGTCAAAGTGCCATTAAGGAAAATTTTAAATGGTATGCCAATATGCCACTAAAAATGTATTTGGTAACACATTAAAACATCACTAAAATTCCTTTAAATGACAAAATAATATGCTACAAAAGTATAATAAATGACATGTTAAAATATCAAAAAAATAATTTTAAATGACATGCTAACGTGCCATAAAAAATGCATATAGTGATATTAAAATGCCACAAAAAATTCCTTTAGATGTCATAATAACATGTCGTAAGAATTAAGTACATAACATGCTAAATTAAATAGCAAAAAAGATTCTTTTGAATGATTCCTTAATCTACCAACAACAGCCATATTATGAGACTTCAAATGCTCCAATTGCTCTGTGTAGGACTTGAACCTGCGATATTTTACTTGAAAAGATATGAGTTTACTGTCAAACTACACACCAAATGTTCATTATAAATATTCACAAATATTATTATATTCTCGTACTTTAGAAGCATATTTTCTCAATTATTTAAATATATGCACGAAATTATTATATTAAATAATACATTTAAAAAAGTTTGAGACATTAAATTTAGAGATAGAAAATATTAAAAAAAATAATCTATAGGTGAGAACAAAAATGGGCAAAAACTTATATTTTTTTATACTTCTTGAAAAATATGATTAATTTAGTCGATACATTAAAATTATATGTAATTAGTTATTTTAATCAATGCATTATGATAAGATTTAAAATTCTATATTTTACAATTATTAATAACTATATATACTTTATCTATTTTTGTGTGATATTTATTTCATGTTACACCAGAACTAAATTATGAGTTATATTTTTTTTCTTTTTTTTAGAAAAAGGTAGTATTGCTAGTTAAATGCTTTTAACATATAGTTGTGTTAGTAATTTCAGTAAAATTATGTTTTTATAATATTTATTAATCAATTACTACTAAGTAACACTATATTGTAAAACGACATTAAATTAGTGCTATTAAATAATTACGGTACTTTTTGTAAATGACACCATATATAAATATGAGTAGCATTTAAAAAAAAAATCAGTGGCACTATTTAAATGCTTTACAAATATATTTATGTTGACATTTCCAATCAAATGCCACTATTTTTTTGTTACCTATTAATCAAATGCCACTCTATATTGTATTACAATGACATTTTTCAACAATTGTTACTATATTACTCTTATGTGTCATTATAATATCGAATGTTACTAAGTTAGTGCCACTAAATATTTTGTGATATTTTTTTTAGGTGCCACCATAAATAAATATGAGTGACATGTTTTTAAGAAAAATTAGTGGTACTAGTTAGATGCCTTCAAATTATATTTTTGTTGGTATTTTTATCAAATACCGGTATTTTATATGTCATTTAATAATCAAATGTCACTAAATATTTTATTATAGTAGCAGTTTTTTAACGACTATCATTATTTTATTTTTATGTGTCATATACTACAAATGCCACCAGTTTAGTGCCACTAAATACTTTGTGACATTTTTCTTCAAACAACACTATAGCTATATATTAGTGGCATTTTTCTAAAAAAAATTACTGGCACTAGCTAAATGCCTTTAAAATAAATTTATCTTGGCATTTTTAATCAAATGTCATTATTTTGTTTGTCATTTAATAATCAAATGCCACCAAATATTAAATTATAGTGGTATTTTTTATAACTATCATCATAATACCTTTGCATGTCATTATATTATAAATGTCACTATATTAGTGTCACTAAATATGAATTTTCTTGTAGTGTGAGCAATACAACAATAACAGACGTTGGGTTGGAAGAGAGAGTATCACACAAGGGGTCAGAAAAGAGAGCAACACTCAGGCTTGGAAGAGACAAACTGGAGTAATTAGCAAGGGCTTAGAAGACGATTTCTTAAATTGGAGGGAAATGGGGAAAAAAAACATGTAAGTGAGCTACAATAAAATGAAGAGAAAATTTGTTTAGAAAATGTTTAGTGGAGGGTTTTTTTGTGGTTTTAAATTTAAATTTAAGAGTACTTTTGTATTTTTTGCCAACCAAAAAGCGAACCAGGGTTTTATTTTCAACCCCGAAAATGCATATGAAAGTAATTCAAAGGGGCGATTGAACATAGAAATGAAAGAAGGTTTGGCTATTCAAATGCAATTAACCATCCAAAAGGTATTATACGATCGATATTATAAGTATTTCATAAAGTTTTTCCAAATAGCTTATAGTATGGTTGGTATTCAGACATGGGATGGGAATAGTATGGTTGGTATGCTGTCCTATAGATGTTCCATTGTTAATTTCCTCTCTTAAATGTAGTATAATTCTGTCAATGTCATCTAAAATGGTTGCATTTCTATTTTTGGTAAGACAATGTCGTTTGATTTTGTTTCAGATGGCCGTGAACTTGTCAAACTTTTGGATCCAATCCGACAAGGTTTTATAGATTTGAAATTCAAGCCGCCTGAAAATTGAGATCGGGCACGTAGTAATTAATTTTTTTTTATATATTTAAAGTTTTTTTAAAATAATATCATCATAATTTTTTAATACAAAAAGATAATGTAAATCATAAATAATTGATGTTGTTTGAAAATGAAACTAAGGTCTTTAACGATAATCAACAAAGTTCAGAGTTCCTTTTTTTAGAATGCGGTGCAGATAGCCTTAGTTCTTGATTGTTTTATAAATGATTTTTTGTATCTAGTTTGACTTTAAGCCTTTGCATTTGTAGTATCTATGTTTTAGTAGACTTCGACTCATTAGGATTTAGATGCGCTTCCTAGTGGGCATAATAAATTGCGCTCTCTGGTTATTTTTATTCACTTATTATTTAATTAATTTGGTCTTTTTAGTTTGCTTTTATATTTTTACCTTTAAGGACTCAATTTGCCACATTTTTGGGAAGGAGGATTCCCATCACTAAATTATATCAATCATAGATTTAGGAGGATTAAAGGATGCTCATTCCATTCCCACTTCAATCTTCCATACCAATCATACCATTATTTTCAATTTAAAAATTTATTTTCATGTTAAAATTAAATATAATATAAAATCATATTTTAATTTTTATCTTATCTTCACTAGTTAAAATAAGGTGCCCAAGTAACTAATTTTTATCAATCACATTTTGTTTGGGAATTTGAATTAATCAAACTTTTGTCTAAGTTGAGATTTAGCAAGTTTCAATGTCTGATAAGTTTTTAGGGAGCATCTCGTTGGCTGCATTACATTCACATAAGAACTTAGCGTCACAAGTTTGAGATAGAAGAGAGGGGACTTTTTATGGGAATTGCAAAGATAAGTGCCCCAGATAACTTCTCCGACATTTCGTCTTTTCTTTATTTTCTACTTTCTCTTATTCTTTGAAAGTTTTTTCCCAACTTCTTAAAGTTAGAAAAGTTTTTTGGAGTCTGTCAAATTGAGTAATGTCACGAGTTGATAATGGGTTATCAGGAAGAAGGTTGCAATTCAAGACAGAGTACCAAATGGAGTTAGAATCCATAAAAATAGGGGAAAGTGGCAGTGGGAGTGTCGACGCCAAGGTATCACTGACTGCTATGGATTGGGTGTTTGTGGTGGTAGGACAACACCTGCTAAGTGTCCAAGTTGGCGCACGTGTGGCTTGTGTCCTGGGCGCTAGAAATAAGTGCTAACAAAGCACCTATCTTGGGTGCTCTGCCCTGAGTACTTGCAGGCCACCCCCATTGAGTGTTTGCAAGTTGCCCACTTCGGATGATTGGGCAATTCAGCATGGGCGACTAATGTGCATGGCTCATCGCTATCGCAAGCAGGCACTAATTCGGACAATCACTATCCATCAAACTTGTCAGATTCATGATGATCATCCTCTTCACAATGTTGCCATATTTTCTAGGTTTGTGAGCCCTTTTTTGGGTGTGTCGTCCTACTCAGTATTAGTGCATGAAATTGAGTCTCCAAAATTAGAAGATCACATTTCGATTCGTTAATCATTTTCTACATTAGAGTCTAGTTTTGAGTCTAGAGCAAAGGATTCTTTCTTAGCTCATAGGAAGAGTAGAAAGTTAGTATTTTCCTTTAGCTATCGTTATCTCAAAACGTAGTCCTTTTTACATAGTTATCTTGGCTGAGGCATTTTCCCTTGAAACGAAGATAGCTAACCTACTGAAATTTGATGGCATGGCAAACTTACAGAAACACTTTGACAACATCCTGGTGAGGATGAAGCTTTATGATTTAAGTGAAGCCACATATTGTAAGATGTTTTGCACTATGTTCATCAAACATGCTCCGACGTGGTTCAACCATATGCTAGCTGGATCCATCACCTGCTTGGAACAATTGGCATAATATTTCTTCTATAACTTCTCCATCAACTCTATGTACCCTAAGATGACAGCATTCATTTTTACCATCAAATAGATGGATAGAGAGTCCTTGAGAGACTATCTCAACTATCTTATCCTACCAGCATATGAGATCCCTCACATTAACTAAGAATGTTTGCCTAGCATTATCTAATGGAACGTGAAATACCAGAACTTGGAGTCTATAATTGAAAACTCCTTTGCAACTCTAAAGGAGCTCCATATTATGAGAAAGTTGTGACTCAAGATGCTAGCAAATGCAAGATGTGGGATAAAAAGAATAACAACAATAATGAAAAACCTAAAGACTGGGAAGATCTTATATGTGGCATTGCAGTTGAGCCTTATCCAAACTCTCTATAGAAGACAATGGATGGCATAAAGAAGTAGAAATTTGACAAGTCATGTTGTTTCACTATTATCATGGACATACTACTGAAGAGTGTAGACACTTAAAGGATGAAATTGAGAGGTGGATCTAAATAGGACATCTCAAGGAATATGTGGCACAAAGTAGAGTAGTTGAAAAAAAGATATAGGAGTTGGAGAAAGTGAGGACAACCAACAATAACTTGATGATTGTTGGCTACCTAAGGACTAATAACACCAACACGTCCCAAAGAACTTGCCTACAATAAGTATCATCTTGGTGATTTTAGGAGGAGTAACTGGAGAAGACTCCTTAAATGTAAAAAAAGCATTGATACTAGTAGTAAGGTAATTGCAGGATTATTCATTCCATACTGGGAATTTATGTAGTACATCCCTGATGCAGTATCACCTTTGGAGAAGAAAATATGGCATCCAGACAAAGAGAACATAACGATGCATTGATGATCTTTATTTCCTTGCAAACGTTTGGGCAAAGAAGATACTAGTGGATAGTAACAACTCAATTGACATACCATTTTATGATGCATTCCTCCAACTTGGGGTAGATAATGCCCAATTGCAAAAGATCAACACTCATTTAGTGGAATTTACTAGTAAAGTCATGGAAGCACTGGGAGAAGTCTCTATCTCTCTATCAAAGTACTCACCCTTAGTAGATTACAAAGATGATGAAGTTTTTGGCAATAAAGACCCCATCAGTCTACAACATCATCATAGGGAGGCCAACCCTTGAACTTGTTCCAAGTAGTAGTGTCAATGTACCACATGAAACTGAAGTTTTCCATGTCAAATGGAACATGTGAAATTGTTGGCATCCAATATGCTACCAGAGAGTACTATGCTAGCATCTTAAAGAACATAAAGACTTCTGCCACCAGGACTGATCAGGCGAAGGAATATAATTTAGCAAGAGAAATTATAAAGATAAAGGTATGGTCCATGATGCTGAAGTCAAGGTGATACTTGCCCATTAACCACTCCATCAAAGTTGAGCATGACATGCTATCAATGTCGCTGTCTATTTTTTTTTCTTTTCCTTAATTGATTTGTGATAATAGTTAGGATTATTTTTTTCTAGTTTTGCAATATTGTTTCCCATTATTTAGAGGTCATTCTAGTTAGAGTTGATTAAAGCTAACTCATATGACAACATCACTTTCTATTTGTTCTTTGATTATTATAATGAATTTTTCTTAACTCACTTTTAACATAAATAATTACTTATCTAGAACAATGCCTTAAACAATGAGGTCCCTAGAGAATATTTGAGCTTTTTGACATAAACCTACTACTACGCTCCTTTAGGAGTATATGGTAGTCATGCATAAGCTCACCTTAAATCCTCTCTGAAGTTAATTAGCGACACCTCTTATTGAATAATTTCATCAAAAACCTACTATACGGCCCTATATGAGTTCATTGTAACCATGAGTGAGCCCATCATAAATGCTCTTAAGAGATAAGTGGTAGCACATCTTATTGAATAATGTTAGCATAAACCCACTACATGGGTCCCCTAAGAGTACGTGGTAGTGTGAGTAAGCCCTTCGCAAATTTTTTTCTTGAGGTAAGTGACAACTCTCCTATCTAACCCTTTTGGTGTGAACCCACTCTACAACTCATGGAGAGTACTGGTAACTATGTATAAGCCCATTGTAGATCCTCTCTAAAAATTAATACCTCTCCTTATCTATCCCTTTCCTGAGATGCAGCCCCTTCTGCCTAGCAGAGACATTTTTCCTAGAAATAAAGATTGCCAACTTGCCAAAGTTCAATGGCATGACGGACCCCAATAGCATTTGAACAAATTTCTCATAAGGATGGAGTTGTACAGCCTGAGTGATGCTGTCGATTGTAGGATGTTTCACACCATGCTTACCAAACATACTCTAATTTAGTTTACCTAGATACTAGTTGGGTTTATCACAGGTTGAAAATAATTGGCATATTTTTTCCTCTATAATTTGTCCATCAACTGAATGCATCCCATAATATTAATGTATTTTTGGATTATCAAGCAAAAAGATAAGAGTCCACAAGAGACTACCTTAGTCATTTGGTCCCGGTGATGTATGAAATACCTTACATTAGTCAAGAGCTCTTATCCAACATCATTTGGCAGAACCATGGCTATAAAAGTTTTAGGAGTCCATAGTCAAAAATCCCTAGCTATAATGGAAGAGCTTGTTGTCTACACATAAAAGTAAATGAGGAGTCAATGAGGCTATAACCTTCAAGCTGCCTGCAAATGAGAAGTACAAGATAGAGGCATCAATAATAATAGAAAGTCAGGAGACCATAGGTACAGTGCTCTCAGAACTTTCTTCACTTATACTCCAGTTAGAGCACCTGACTACAAGGTTGAATCTAGCACACTCCACAAAAGATGCAAGATGATTTGAAGAGGAAGAAATATGACAAGTGGTGTTGTTTTATGTCAGAATAGTACCCCACAGCCAATTCGAATTGGCGTATAAGTGCTACTCCAATTTGAGACAATCTTGATTTAATGATATGTTATAAAATGGTCATAATCATCTTATGCTTTTTATTTTTCTCTTGTATTTGATTAAAGCCCTAAAATTATAAAAGACTATGGAATTGGGTCACACATATGATGTTGATCATGAAATAAGTTTCTAAGGTCGTCATTTTAAATATTCCAAGTCATAAAATCTTATAAGAAGAGACATATAAGATTTGGATAGACTTGTACTAACGATGTATGCTCTAAGGGGTTGGATATTGCCCCATTTCATGGGCAATTTATGTTAGACATGGATCTATATTAGTGGGTACTTGCTAGAGAATACGTTCACCGAAGGCCCACTAGAAAAATCTATTAGATAGCCATAGTGAAAAGTTCTTAAGCTTACGATAATGCATATAATTAGTCTGTGGACTTGAGAATCCATAGTAGCCTTGTGCTTAGGTCCTTACACTTAGAATTTTCCCCAACCACGTACTGGGTCATCCGGGCTTGAGATTGGGCATGCGTTAGTTAGGCACAGAGGTTTATGAGATCCACGATAGGATCCATTTCTTTATTGTTGTGAAGAATGAGTGCATCTTTTATGTATTCTATAATGATTGATTATAAGAAATTTTTGCACAAGGTAATATGATCATTTTAGAAGAGGTGTTTTCCAAAGTTGTGATCATAAAGGGGAATCAAGAATTAGATATAGAGACATAGTTATTGAGGTTATAAGGAGTTAACAAATATCTTGCTCTAGGTCTCTTTCGGGAGATAGGAGACGGAAGGTCCGCATTTGCATGGTAGGCGTAAGCTATAATGGTTCATCAAGATATAATTCATTCATGCGATTAATTGGGCTCCATGAGATTGTTGCTAGACATTGACTGTGGAGATTAGATACTTTTCAATTAATAGAGATTAATTGATAGAGTTATTAGTTTAAATGAGTTTAAACTAATGTGAATATTTTAATATTCAAAATATCACAATGAGTGTGAGCCCATGTTCAATGAATGGATGAATCTAATAGATCACATACAAAAGTTTAAGGAAACTCTTATTTGATAGGAGAGATTTTCCAAGGAGTTAAAAAATCAACTAGGCATTTTTGGTAAATGAGAGAAAATGTTTAACAATTTTTAATTGGTTGTTTTTCTTGATTAATTTAAGTGTTAAATTAATCAAAATAATTTAAGGAGTTAAATTAGGCCAATTAAATTAATAAGTTCATTTAATTGGTGCTATATGACAATTCATTAGTCAAGTTAATTTAAGGAGTTAAGTTAACTCAAGTTAACTTAAAGAGTTAAAATAAATTAATTAAATTAAAGATTTAATTTAATTAAATGAGTAAATGAAGTTTTGGAGGGAAATCAAATGGAAGAGTCCATTTGAGTTACGCAAGTTAGCATTGCGTTTCATGAGATGAAATGTAAATGCTAATTTAAATGCAATTGGCTTGTTGGCACACATGTAAGGAGGGCTTCCATTCCCTGCTATAAATAAGGCATGTGGCTGGCCACTTGTGCTAGTTGGCATTCCTCACATATTTCCTCCAAAAGCGTGGTATAATTCACATCTTGAATAACCATACCCCAATTTCTCTCCTCCATCGCTTCTCTTCCAAAAACCACCACTCTTATCATCACCTTCATCCTCTATTCTCTAGAAAAGTAAAGCTGATCGAGAGTTTATCCTAGGTATGTGGACTTAACATTATTGGTTCAACACTAGAGAGGTCCCTCTATGAACTAAAGCAAGCATCCAAAAGTTGGAACATACATTTTGATAAGACAGTCAAATTGTTTGACTTTATTAAAATGTGTATGAACTTTGTGTGTATAAAAGGTTAGTGGGAGTTCGATATAGTTTATTGTGCTTTATGTTGATGAAATTCTTCTCATTAGGAATAAGAAAGAAGGGTTAGAGTGTATTAAAGCATGATTATCTTCACAATTCTGCATGAAAGATCTGGAAAAAACATCTTATGTACTAAGAATATGAATCTATAAAGATAGATCAAAGAGGATGTTAGGCTTTCCTAAACCAGATACATTGATAAAATACTAAAGAGGTTTAGTATGGAAGATCCAAGAAGGGATTCCTTCTCATGGGACATGGTCTTTATCTCTTTAAGTCTATGGCCCCTAAGATCAAATACGAGAGAGAAATAATATCCTATATACCTTATGCATCCACTATGGGAGTATAATATATGCTATTCAATATACTAGATCGGATGTAGCACACGCTCTAAGTTTTATGAGCCACTTCAATCCAACCCAAGTGAAAGTTATTGGACGGCTGAAAGAACAATCCTAAAGTACTTGAAAAACATTAAGGATTTGTTTTTAGTATAGGTAATAGAGAATCGAAACTTGAAGGATTTTTGGATTCTAGTTTCTAATCTAATGAAGATGACTTTAAATCTACCTCAGGATTTATGTTTTGCATCAATTGTAGCATGATAAGTTAAAAGAGTTTCAAATAAGACACCACAACTCACTCTACAATTGAGGTGGAGCATATTGCGACTTCAAAAATCTTATAAGAAGGGGTTTGGATAAAAACCTTTATCTAAGAGTTGGAAATAATGCTTAGCATTGCAGAGCTAGTTGTTGTCTTTTTTGACAACAATGGAGCCATTGCATAAGAAAAAAAATCTAAGATCTCATCAGCAATCCAAGTACATTTTGAGGCATTATCATTTGATTTGTGAGATCATTGATAGAGGTGACATCTTGGTGGAAAGGGTAGTCTTGGAAGAGAATATAATAGATCCACTAACTAAACCCCTATCACATAAAGTCTTTGAAAGACATCTTGAGATGATGGATCTTAAGAATATAGAGAATTGGCTTTAGGGCAAGAGGGAGATTATTGGAGTAGTACCTCGTTGCCAATTAGAATTAGCGTGCAAATACTACTCCAATTGTGAGACAATCTTGACTAAATGATATGTTATAAAATAGTCATCTGTATCTCATGCTTTTTATTCTTCTCTTGCATTTGGTTAAAGCCATTAAATCATAGAACACTATGGAACTTGGTTACACATATGATGGTAATCATGTAATAAGTCTTAAGGTCATGATTTTAAATATTTCAAGTCATATAATCATATGAGAAAATGCATCTAAAATTTGGATAGACTTGCACTAATGGGCAATAACGGGGTAAATTTCCTAGCACCCCCTTATGATATTTCAAATTGGTTCATAATCCCATACGAAAAAAAAAATGCAAAAAAGTTCCTTGTGTTTTCTAAAATCATGCAACCAGCACCCCTATGGGTGCTGGTGTAATTCACGTGCCCATGTATGTGATTGGCTATTGTTTTTTATGCATAAAAAGATAGTTTTACCCCTACTTGTTAACCATTGATCTTTTTTAAGAAATCAATGGCCCAAACTAAATTATATTATATTTGTTTTAAAAAGTATTAAAAGATATATAATATATTATATTATATATAAGATAATAATGTATTATCTTAGAAAACCCCCAATACTCCACCCCACTAGTTGCTAGTAGACTGGCAGCTTACTTGCTGGAGGCCAAAAAAAAAAAGAAAAGAAAAAATGAAAGAAAAATGGTGACCGGTGGCCGCTATGGCCAGTGGCCGGGTATGGCCAAATCTAGGTCTAGACACTATGTGCTACTACCATGGTAGCTTGCTCAGGTATAGGGAAGAGGGGTGGGGGATGGGGCCGGGGTGGCTTTGAGGGGGAAAGGATTATATTATATATATGTTATATATAATTATATACATACATACATATATACACATATTATGATAAATTTATATATATGTACATATATGTATGTCAGTATAAGTAAACAATATATATTAAATATTTTTACAATAATAAATATTATTTAATTTGAAAATGAAGAAAAATTTTATATATATATATATATAGATATATTATATGTATTATTTATTTTGTGGTGAAAAAATATATGTTTATATTTATAGATGTACATAAATTTTATATGTAACTATAAATAAAAAATATATTATATTTTTATAATTCTTAAAATATTGTTTAATTTTAAAAGAAAGAAAGCAAATATATTTATGGAGATATATGATATGTATAAATAAATAATATATAATATATTTATAGATAATTTATAAATGTAAATATATTATATAAGTGTAAATAACAACTATATTATATAAACTATTTTAAATAAGTATAAATAGAAATAAAAAATATATTTATTTTTATAAATCTTAAAAGTATTGTTTAATTTTAAAAGAATGAAAGAAAATATAAATATGGATATATATGATATGTATAAATAAATAATATATAATATATTTATAGATGAATTTATATATGTACATATATTATATAAGTGTAAATAAAAACCATATTACATATACTTTTTTAAATATTAGACATTATTTAATTTGGAATAAATAAAAGATTTATATATATTATATAAATAAAAAATATATATGTATATATAATTATGCATAAACTTGTATATGTATACATATTATATATAAGTATAAATAGAAGCATATTATATATACTTTTCATAAATATTAAATATTATTTAATTTAAAATATTAAAAAAAATAAGTTTACTAAAGGGCAATTCTATCTTTTCAGTACCCAATTGACATTAAATAAGAAGAGGGAAGCAGTTGGGTCAAGTGTTTTACATTCAATTAAACACAGAGGCTATAAGGGCAAATCTCTATTTCACGGGGGGTTATGAACTAATTTGGAATATCACAGGGGGGTGCAGTGCATTTTACCTTGCACTAGCAATGCATATTCCAAGCGGTTGGAATATTTATAGGAGTAAATGAGTTAAAGCATGAGAATCCATAGTAACCTTGTGTTTAGGTTCATATGCTTTGACTTTTCTCCGACCACGTAGCGGGTAATCTGGGGTTGAGATTGAGCATGAGCTACTTAAGCATGAAGGTTTATGAGATCCAAGATGGGATTCTTTTCCTCATGTTGTGAAGAATGAGTACATCTCTTATATATTCTATAATGATCAATTCCAATAAATCTTTGCGTAAGGTAGTATGATAATTTGAAAAATGTGCTTTCCAAAGTTGAGGTCCTAAAGGGGAATTGAACAATGAATATAGAGATATAGTTATTGAGGCTATTAGGGAGCTGACAATATCTTACCCCAAACCTCTTTTAGGAGACAGGCGATGAAAGGACCATATTTGCATGGTAGGCATAAGTTATAATGATTCATTAAGACATAGTTCATTCATCCAATTAGTTGGGTTCTATGGGCTTGTTGCTAGACATCGACCATAGACATTGTGCACTCTTCAATTGATAGAGATTAATTGAGAGAGTTATTAGTTTAAAAGAGCTTAAACTAATATGAATATTTTAATATTCAAAATATTACAATGAATTGTGAGCCCATGTCAATGAACGGATGAACCTAATGTGTCACGCACAAGACCCTAAGGAAACTCTTATTTGATAGAATGGATTTTCTAAGGAATTGAAAAATTGACTAGACATTTTTGGTAAAGGAGAGAAAACATTTGACTATTTTTGGTCATTTTTTATTGATTAATTTAAGTGTTAAATTAATCAAAATAATTTAAGGAGTCAAATTAGGCCAATTAAAATAAGGTGTTAATTTAATTGGTGTCATATGAGAATTAATTAGTCAAGTTAACTTAAGGACTTAACTCAAGATAATTTAAAGAGTTAAGTTAGTTAGCTTAAGGTGTTAAGTTAAATTAATTAAATTAAAGAGTTAATTTAATTAAATAAGAAATTTAAGTTTTAGAGGGAAATCAAATGGAAGAGTCCATTTGAATTATGCAAGTTGGCATTGCATTTCATGAGATGAAAAGTAAATGCTAATTTAAATGCAATTGGCAAGTTGGCTAGTTGGCGTACATGCAAGGAGGGCTTCCATCCTCTCCTATAAATAAGGCATCTGGCTGGCCACTTGAGCTAGTTGGCATTCCTCACATATTCCCTCCAAAAGTGTAGTATAATTCATGTGTTGAATTACCACACCCCAAATTCAAAACCGCTACTCATATCATCACCTTCATCCTTTTTTCTTTGGCAAAGTAAGGTTTATTGAGTGCTTATCCTATATGTGTGAACTTAACATTAGAAGTTTGACATTTGGGGAACTTAGAAGTTTATTAGTGAACTATTTTTGGGCCGATTTTGAAGCATTGATTGGGTGATCAAAAGGCTTTGGATTCTAGTGAAATTTTCTTAGATTCTCACTAATTTGGTGGTGTAAAGGTGTGCCAATTGTGCTGATTCTTGGAGTTTTGGAAGGGGAGCAATTGGGTCAAAGTGTTGGTACTTGTAGATCGTCCATTATTGGAGTCCTTGGAGTGATCTAGTTGACTTCTTTGGTTGCTTTCATGAAAGGTAATTTTCAACCTTCTAATCCTATTTTTTGGCATATAGTTGATCCTTGGGAAGGAGTGAATTGATTTTATTTTTGCCTTTTTTTGGTTTAATTATTGAATCCTAATCTTTTTTCCTCTTTCATTCCTTCACAACTACGGACATACTATCAAAGAATCCCGACATTTGAAAGATGAAATCAAGAGACTAATCAAGAGAAAATAACTCAAAGAATACAAGGCCTGAAAGTAGAGTTTCCCTAAAAGGGATTTAGGACCTGAAGGGAGTGAAGATCATCGATGGCGACCAAATGAGCATTAAGAGCCGAAAAGGCAATAACATGAGTGAGACTTGGAGAACCTATCATCTATTGGCATCATTTTGGTGTCCTTTGGAGGACCTGCAAGAGAGGATTCATCGAACGTGAGGAAAGCATCAGTGTGAGCGATGAGATAGACTAAACCCCACTCGATTGATCTTATTACTATATTAGGAATATACAAAGTACATCCTCCGCTCTCTAGTATCATCTTTGGAGAAGAAGACACATAACTTAGACAAGGAGAATATAATGATGCATTGGTAAACTCTATCTCCCTTTTGAACTATGTGAAGAAACTTTTGGTAGATAGTGGTAGCTCGAAGGATATAATCATCTGTGATGCATTCATCCAACTTAGAGTAGATAATGCACAACTACATAAGATTGATACTTCAATGGTGAGATTTACTAGTCAAGTAATGGAGGCATTGTAGTACTTAGAACTTTGCCTTGTATTGAATTGATTATTTTACCTTATTAATTTTACTTTATTCAACATATCAATTAAAGATACAGTAAGGCACAAAATGTCATTTCATTAAAAGAAATTTATATATATATATATATATAAATATTAAATTATCTCATGATCAAATGGTGAAACTATTAGTTTAAGTCCATAAATATATATATATATATATATTTGTAGATATTTTAAATTTAAAGAGAGTAAGTTAAATTTTATTTGAATTAATATTTTAAGAATATTAGGAGTCAAATTATTGAACTTTAGGAATTAGTGAAAAAGATAGTACAAATATAGTAGGATTTTCCTAGTTCTAGGAAAAAAAACCAAAAAATAAAAATAAAAATGAAAAACTAGAATCTTAATTGAAGTAAACTACTTCTCCCACATATAGTCCATACAATTAAAAACCCTAACACCAAATCAAATTTTAAAAAAAAAAAGGAAAGAAGGAAAAAGGAAAAACGTCAAAAAGAGAAAAAACAAGAAGAGAAACAAAGAAACAAAGAAGAAATGGGCAGCAACTATCTAGAAATTTGCCAAAGGTATGTTCCTCGTGAAGCTTATGGTTAGAGGACTTTTTTTTCTTCTTCCATAAATAGCACCACATTCGTGAATCTTCTTTTCCGAAACCTTCATATAAATGTAGAAATTGACCTTTAATTGATTAGTCAAGGCGGGTCCAGGTGAGATTTGACAATAGTGGTGTTTCTTTTGTCTAATCACTTATTCATTTGAAAACAAAAAAATGACACTTTGCCATCTAGTTAGATAACTTCAAGGTACAAGTGAGGATTAACGTAGCACCACGATCGGGAGGTGCTTGTTCCCATCCTAGGTGCTACTCACTCTATGCCACAAGTATTCTGAATAACAGATAATACATTTCTCAACACAAGTACTTTCATCACCATCGTTACCTTATATGTCATCGGGGTTAGTCTATCTTTGTTACTCATTCTTATCTATAGTAAAGAATAGAAGATAATAATAACATAACGTAAGTTCGAATAACTTAGTGAGCTAATAACGAAGAGGTGATTACAGAACACAAAACATTAACAATTGAACAGTAAAGCCATAAGTGATAATCAAAGTATTCTCAAGGATGTAAGATACATTTCTAGCATAGGAAAACACATCTAGCTAAACAATTACCCAAATATAATTTAACAAACACTTTCACTATTCTATTATTGGTGGTTTTCCTACCTTGTCATTCTATTTTTGAAAACATGAAAATTCTAATTCCTCTAAATTCGAAGTGATCGGCTTGGACAAGCAAGCAAGCAAGCATTAGGCATGGCTAGCTGCATGCCTTGCCCACTTATAGACAACTACCTCTAACTGACTATGAGACAGGGTTATATGTACATTGTGTATGGGTATTAGTTGAAAGAACAGTTACTATCGATCCGTACCACCCGGTTATCTTTCAAAGCTGATCCCAGGGCCCACCCCCAAGGGTATTACTTGTATTCATATATATCATGTAACATGTCCAATAGAGTTTTAACTAATAAGTCCATTTGCCATGATAAACAAGTAACCAGTGAATCAACATCAAGTTTGTTCCAAGCTAGACATGGCGTTGGTAGAAAAATATATCTTTAGAAATTCATTTTTTTCTGTGGCATACACAATCACCATTTTAAAGTAAGATGACATAAATCATATTCAAATAGGAGCCATAATTGGTGTAAGGGGCAATGTGTGTGAACTTTCACAAATAGTTTATTTTATGAAAACTTGTAGAAGCATGATATTCATTTCAGGAGATAAAAGAGAAGAAAAGTCTAAATGAATTGTCAAGAGCAATACAAAGATAAAAGGTCAATATTGTATATATGAACAACTATTTCTAACAAAGAAAGGGCCAAATAGAACTAATATATTCATTAATATAGATACACAAGATATTAAGTCACATCAAGCAAGATTGAGGATTTGGATAATAATAGCTTAAGAGTTTCAGGTAAGAAGATTAGTTCAAACAAACTGTCAGATTCAAAACAAGAGCCAAAGAATAGCATAGAATGAACAAGTATCAACCATTGAATCTCAACACAAATAGAACCAAGTGATAAGGGAATATTAACAAATATTTATGTTCTTTCCCCAGTAAAGAAAGTTAATTTAAACTTACCTAGCAAATGCAGAGGAATTTCTAGTTATATGGTTGCTTAAGTCCTAGCTTTCTACTCAAACCGAGAATTGTCATAAGATAACTTGAGTTGTCATCCTATCAATCTTTTGAATCTTAGGTATAGTTAAATTCTTAATCAAACTCAAGGTTATTCTAATGCAATTATGTTATTCTCTTTCATACTTAAACACTTAAGACAATTAAATATAGTAATCCCTAACTAATATGTTGATAAAGGGGGTATTAATATAATTTACATCATTGTGGTCTCGTTTAGGGTTTCAATATTCTATAGGTATTTGTTGGCACAACACTCAAGTTTAGTTATAGGTTACCAAATATAATTCTTGAGTAGTTGTATCCAACAACTCCATTCATCACCTTACTTATTTTACAATTATGTAACAAGGGTTTAGGTTTCCAAATTAGTTGGATTTTATGAGTTCACAAGATTCAAGTTGGGTAATTCATTTTCATTCTAACATTTATATGACTTAATCTTCGAGTTGAGCTTAATGAGATTTCGTTCACAATTTTTTACGTTATCAAATCTAAGGACCTAATTTTAAGTTGATCTTGATTCAAGTTATATTTAAATAAACATTTAATTAGAATCATAAAAATCAATTGAATGAACATTTGATATGAAATTTATCCAATTGGATCAAATTGAGATCCAATTTCAAGCTAGATTAAGTCCAGAATTCAAAACTGTGCTGACTACTCAGAAGCTGCCCCCACGCGTTGCCATCGAAGATGGAAGTCACCACCACCACCAGATGTGTCTCACCGAGGCAAGCAAAACGCCTAAATAATTTCTTGATTGGTCACTGTTTGGCTTGCTAATTTGACCAAAAACCTATCGGCAGGCCTTAGGTGCTGCCGTCCACCGCCTTTGTCAATTCCTCCATCATTGCTCGTTGTATCTCCAAATTGGCTCCACTATCACCTTGCCCATGAGCTCATGACCAAAAACCTACTAAATCATGTCTATTTTCTACCATTTCTAGCTGTGGAACCACCAACCTGCCACTACCTCACTATTGGCTTCATTATTTTTGGCGATTTCCTCAATAGTTCTGAGTGATTTTAGTATGGTTTTGTTCATTTAGCTGAGGAAAAGCTTTTTATTGGATTAGTTTGATGTTTTCTGGTGGTTTTCTGGCAATTTTTCATCGGGGTGGGTCAAGGGTTGATTTTGAGAATTAAACATAATTTTGTCCTTAATCCTATATATAAAAAAGATTTTCTAGTTTCTTCAATTTAACCCCTTAACTTTCCCTCCGCTTTCAATTAGACCCCTAAGCTTTTGAACTACCTTTACTTTAATCCCTAAACTTCAATTAAGTCCTCTAATTTTATTTCTTACACTTTGACTCGTAACATTTCTATTTTTGGCAAATAGGTCCAAATTTAATTATTTTACAGTTCTTGAAATTTTTAATTTTCTCACATTGATCTCTAAATTTTTATAATTTTAGACAATTAAGTCTTTCTCTCATTTACAATTTAATTCCCTAATTGCCAATAATTAATTCTAGATTTTAGTTCAATCTAATCCAAAATTAATTTAGCCAAACTTATCAATTTTGTATTTTATTTTAGGATATCAAAATCTAGGGCATTACAATTAAAGCTTTTTCTACATTAGAAAAGGAAAATTTTAATTAGTTAGGTGCTCTTAGTTGAGTGTGCTTTGAAGAGTTGATGTATGTGTATTAGTTTAATTCACAAAGGAAGGTCGTGCTACAGAGGACAAGCGTGGGACCCAGATGCCATTATTTTGGGAAACAAATGAATTGGATGTATGTAGTAGAAGATCATAGATTGGATGCATCTGAACCTATCTGGCTTGTTTGAAATTTTGAAAAATTGATGTTAGATTAAACAAGTGAATAATTAGTATCTTCAAATAGGGAATTAAGTTGGTAATAGAATAGTGACGAGAATGCATGCAATCAATTGTTCTTCAATGTGGGAGTGATAATTTATTCCCAATTATATATGTACTATTAAATTCAGAATTTATTTAGGATTAAGTTTCTTTACTCATAATTTTGGGATTTTGAATAGAACTTAATAGTAGTAGTAGTAGTAGTAAAAAGAACCGAAACAATTGAGTATATTTAAGATCACTCTTTTTTTTTCATTTTTTTGGTGCATACTGGAGTTTAGATTTAATTATTTTGGAACTTATTCTAGTAGTATATATAACAAATGAAAGAGAAATTTAATTTTCCTAGTTGTATAAGGGGCATGATGTTATGAATGATATAAGTTAGAACAATTGAAGTTCCATAAATTAGCTATTGATTAAGTTGGATATTACTATTATTTTAGTAGGTGATCAAGAATTTGACATGACATAATCCACTTTTGATATGACCAATAAGTACTGTGAGTGCTTAAACTTACACATAATATGTAATTTTAAGTTTCAAAACTCAGAAAGATATATAATATAACATAATCCACTCATAACTTGTTTTTAGCTTGCATTGTACTATAATTATATTCCATTATGCACATAAATTCTCTTGTTTTGTTTCATGATATAAGAAAGCATGTTATTTTCTGATCTCATTTTTATTTAATAATGTCTTTTTAGATTAGCAATTAAATATAATGATTAACACTGATGATTGATTTTATTGTTGCTGATACTGTATGTTGGATCCAACTTGGTCCAGGTGTGTAATAGACTTCGCCAGGTGACAACAAGCTTGCAGGTTGAACTCCAAGCTCCTATGGCCTAATCCTCCTAACACACAACAAAACCCATTTGTGGTTGAGATGGGTCATAGGATTTTTGATGGACCTAGGCTTAAGCACTGTTTGGTAAGATTGCACCTTGCCCAAAGTGAAGTGACTATTATCATGGGAGTCATAAGGTTGATTGGCTATAGCAAACACTAGTTTGATCATCGCATTTAATTATTAGCTTATAAATGAAAAAAGTTTAGTGTTATATTCCTGCTTTACTATTGTATAATGCATGACTATTTATCAATATTTTTCTTAAATGTTTATCATGGAGCATCTTTTTGATCATGATATATTCTTGAACCACATTGCACACACTTGGCATTTATTGAGTCCTTGCTCACACTTTATTTTTCTAATTTCCTTTTGGCAAACAAAGACCCTAGCTTTAGTGAGAAGGTGGATCCTGCTTTTGATGAAAATCAAAATTGAAGTGTTGTTTTTAGATTTTGTAGTAGTTTTAGCATTTGTTATGGTGTTAGCTTATTACTCTCTTTTATGAATTTTAGTTGAGGGTAGAATACTGACATTTTGAGTTTTCAAGTGGCAAGATTTGCTAAATTTTATTTTAAGTGTTTGGAGTTCTTTTGTTTAAGATCATAATTTTGTTTAAATGATTTCTATTATTTGGGATTGAGTTTTAGGCCTCAAGATTAGACTACATGGTTTGGTTTTGAGGCGCAACAAGCACTCAGAGAAATCCCTTTCTCTCTTAGGCACCCATCCTTAGTGAGTTATAAAGATGGTGAAATTTCTTATGGTTAAGACCCCATTGGTGTATAACATTATTCTAGGAAAGCCTACTATAAACTTATTTTGAGTAGTGGTACCAACTTACCACATAGAGATGAAGTTTCCCATACTAAGCAAAACTTACAAAGCTATTGGAGATAGCGGTATCTTGAAGAAAATAAAAGCTTATACAGTTAATCCATATCAAGCAAAAAAAGGCTAAGATTGCAAGTTGAAGGACAAGAACAAAAAGGCGTGATCCATGAAGCTAATGTTGCTATAGCACTCTCATTAAGAGTCAATCACCTTGAGGATAAGCTAATTGAATCTATAGTTGTATCGCAGAGAAATGTCAACTAGGAAGATGCTATAGGCCTATAACTTCAGTCCTGCAACTAAGATGGGAGCTACCCCAATATGAATAAACATGCCATCAATGGCTCTCCGAACTCTTTTCCCTTTTCTTCACAAAATTATGCTAGAGTTAAGAGTTTTTTCATTTAAGTGTTTAAATATTGCTTTCATTAGGTAGGAGTTGTGTTAGTGAATAGCAAATAACATTGTCCCATACTAGGAAAGTTATCTTTGTTCCTTTTGATTACTTTAATAGATTGCTTTTTACATCATCTCTTATTCATGTTTGAGAAATAATGACTTATGCATAACAACACTTTATTATAAACTCCTAAGGCATACACCCTTATAATTGTACAACAGTGAGCTCACAACATACATCATGACACTTAATTTTGCATCAAAAGTCATCATCAAATCTACATCAACACTAGTACAAACCTTTTGAGAAGGGCATGTGACCAAAGACCACTATAGACCCCCTAGACAAAGTTCATGGTGAAATCCACTATAAGACCCCCCAAATGAGGAACATGGCAAAAGACTACTATAAAACCCTCCAAGTAGGTCAAGTGGTGAAAGACCACTATAATACCCCCACAAAAGAGACATGTGGTGGAAAGATGACTATAAAATGCCCACGCAGGGCACATGGCATGTCAACAACTATATCTTTACTCGTAGATGTGCACGCAACAAGAAGTACCTATACTCTAGCAACACCTCTAAGAAAGATAATTGCCAACATCAAACAATTATAGTAAGACCTCACTAGCTATGAGCCTCCCTTAGGGATCTTATCACATTGAAAACCATCATAAGACCTCCCAAGGGAGGCTTATAAAGATTAAAATTGTGGTAAGATCCCCCTGAGTGAAGCTTATAGTAAAATTATTTCGTCATCTCTTTTCATCATGACAAAGTCTTGAGAAAAAGTTAAACCAAGAAAAAATTAAAAACAAGATAAGAGAGATAGGCTCAAATTCTACTCAAGCGCCCATGCCACACTACAATTGAAGCCAAGAGCACAAAATTGCCAAAGTGTCATCCAAATGATTAAGTATGTAAATAAATTTAGATTATGAAAACTTTTACAAATAAAAAAGTAAAGTTCAATGACATCAAAGCATATGAAAAACATCCATCCAACACTTAATATCTTAATAAAAAAACTAAAAATAAGCCACATACTATTTATGTAAAAATGAAAATGAAAATTAGTCCTGAGCAAAAGAAAAAAGCATGGACTAAACATAACTCCTACTCTAAGTCCTCGTCTATTCCTACGGAGTTGCATCTACTAGGTCCTCCACCATGGTGTTAGAATTAGCATTTTAAGGCTTATTAGATCCTCCAATAGAAAGATTAATTGAAATGTTAGAGTCAAAAAGCAAGAAGTCTGCAATGGGGTATCACCTAATCTCGCTAAGCTTGTAACGACAACCTTAGATGGTCTGCCCATAGATTACAGTGGCCTCTACCTTGACTACCTTAAAAACATCATCAAAACTTTTAAACTCTTTAACTACAACCTCACGAGCAACAATGATGAGAAACTTTCTAGTAGAAGACATTAAAAAGTTTCTCCCAATCTTCACTTACTTTGCATTACACCTTTAGTTGCTCCTACTCATTCAGTAGCTTCACAAACTCATCTTCTATTACTACTAAGCGAGTCCCTTAACCTTCTCCTTAAGCCGTGGCATTGCAGTCCCATCTTCTCAACAAGATATTTTCATAACTAAGTTTCAAGCTTACACACAAAAAGCAATAAGCATAATGAATAGATGATTAAAATGTTACATGAAGAAGAACATACATGCCAAATAGAATAAGTGAGATGAACACCTATCTAAGCAAAGTCTCGAGCAATAACGTTGTTATTGAATACAATAAAGTACCTTGAAAGAGGTGACCTCATGTTATCTTTCAATGAATAAAGAAAAAATTCAAACTCGATAGAAATGAAGCTTATGCCTCAAAATTTCTAAATCCTATGATAAAAGCCAACAAAGTATCTCTACAATATTAACAAAACTACTGTTAACAATAGGAGTTTTCCTGGAACCCTCCTTGGAAGAATCCTCTTGTTCAGACTTAAAATCACACTCAGATGAAAAAAATGACTTAAAGATCAAGGATTAACCTTCACATTCTTGAAGCATGACTTTACAAACTAACACTGGATTAGACAATGTGCCCCAAAAAGATCTCACCAAGCTTGAAAATATAGTGATATTAGAAGAGGACAATCGTTATAAAACTCGAACAAGTTTTGATTAACCATGATTGCCCTAGGGGTGCTCACTACAGTGGCCTCTAACACTAATGATGCCCTGCAGATGCCAACAGGATGATTGATTGCTCGTGCAGTAGGTGCATGGGCATCTATCTTAAGCACCCCATGAGAGCTTGCCTTGGGTACCTAGCCAACGCCTAAAGCAAGTATCCCAAGGGCATCAAATTTAGGTGTGCTTTGGGCATCCAAGATAAGTGCCCCATAGGTGTTTTCTTTGAGTGTTGAAAGTGGGCTCCCACATTGAGCGCATGATTAGTCACAACGTGCTAGTTGCCTATAGGGCAAGGAGAGACTCCTTGGCATTGATATTTTTGCCACTACCTCTCTCACCTCTATAGACTTTGATTCCATTTGGAAATCTAATCTGGACTGGATTCTACTTCCCGATATCCAACTCTGAAGACTAGACATGATTCAATTTGACATAAATGAAGAGCATTTTCCCAATTCTAACAAGTTAGATAGAAATTCATACAGAACAAAGGAAGTAAATGAAAAGAAAAAATAAAGAAGACAAGAAATTACCTTAAGAACTCATCTCAAAATCGCTTACATAACCAACTTCTTGCAATCACAAATTTGCCAATATTATTTTAAGTCCTTAGATGAATGCAATGTAGTTGCGAGATGTCTCATAAAAATTGCTAGATGGTGAAATCTAAAGAACCTTGACTTAGTAAAAAGTTGAGTTATTCCACATTTTTGCACAAAAAAATTTAATTAAATTAATTATATAAGACAAGGTAAAAATTAAAAATGGTACTTATATTATATTTTCAATATGAAAAATTAAAATTTCAAATTAAAAGTAAGGGGGCTTGTCGATATGTTAACTTAACTCTCTAGAGATAAAAGAGTAAAATTAGATTTGAAGGATCTAATTAATTAAAAAATAAGTAAAGAACAAGGCCAAGGAGCCCAATTAAGAAAGCCTACCAAGATGGATATTTAGACCTAAGTGGACTGAATCCCTCTAAAGGATTCATCACTATATGCACCTACTCTCAAAGTAAAATGGGACACGAAAATTAATTGCAAAAAATTAAAGGCTCTAACTCTAGGCAAATGCATTTTGAAATAAAGAACCACATTAAATTCATTAACTTTAGGAAATAACTATAACTCTATTTTTTAGCAATATCATGCTTCAGTTAATATTTTTCAATAAATGCAAGATAAAGATTTTGAGCGATACAAATTGACAAAGATATTGTTAAGAAAGAGATGACTTTTCTCGTATGAAATAAAAGTTAAATTCATAACAAAAAGAGAAAGAGTCTCCTTATATACAGTAAAAAAAATCAATCCGAATATAATTTAAAAAAAGGTTGTTGATTGTTTGCTAATCCATCAACGTCATTGATTCTACCATTACTTAGTTGCTAATTTTTATCTTAGTCACTAACTAATCACTAATTCTTGATCCAACCTTTTTACAGTCACTGATCATTTTGCGGTCTATAATTTTGATCACCAATTTGTAATCAAATTTTTTTCATTTATTAATGCAATCACAAATTAGTGACCATATTATTTTAGTCATTAATTGGTCACATATAAAATTTATTTTATAGACAAGAATACAATTATATATATATATATGTGTATATCTCAAAACGTTTATAAATAATTATAATAATATAGTTAACAAAGAGGTATTTGAGTTAGTCTTTTCTTCAGGTTTGGTGAGGAGAAGTCAGTTAACTAATATATGAAAGATAAGATAGGATAGCTCTCAAACTAATGTGATGGTTGGTCCACATCTCGAGGAGAGCCCACATAGATAAGTTACAAGTGAACGAAAAGCAAAGGTCTCACTTCGTAAGAGCAGGGATGATCGGCAACACAAAAGGCCCTCGTCTTGAGTTTCTTAGCTTAAGGTCAAAGATCAAGCTTGGATAAGGTGAGGAAGAAGTTGCTATATGAGGTCCAATGACATCAAAATTTGGACAAATAATGATGATGATGAGAGTCGTTTGCGTATTGTCAAATGCAGAGGTAGGGTGGAGCATAATTTATCTTTTTTTTTCCACTATCCATAATACTATCTGCCACAACCTACTCTGATCTTACAATCTCCATATCTTCTCAAGAACAAAATTCTAGACTTGTATGAGCTACTTGTTGTTTGAGTTGATTTCTCTTCACTTCTGACTCTTTCACTCATCCCACATATTGAGCCAACTATTCCTCATTCTTGGAATAACAGCCCTTCTCTCTTGATATATATTCCTTAATATTTTTCATTCAATTACTCTATTATCTTAAATTCCTCTACCTATATACTTTTTCAATAAGAAAAAGTTGCAATTCCATTTTCAAGTCATTATTCAAAATTCATATAATTTGTCAATGGTATTGTTCTTTCTAATCTTGTTCCATTTGTTTAAATTTTAATTAACTAGGCATTTTTATTTGCCTCATTGAGTTTATCTTCTAATTCTCCAAAGGCACTCAACTTAGAACTGATTAATTACATTCATTTGGTTACTTCAATTGATCCTCAGGCTAAATCTTGTTTATATATTTGAAAGGTACTTCAATGCATCTTCATTTCAATAATATATTTCTACATAATTGATTTGAGAGCCTTTACTTGATCTGATGTATTCCTAGGAACTAATGTTTAGTAAATTGTTAATTTGTTGCCTACCTTCCTTGTATTAAGCAACATACCTTCTACTATTACCCTATTACTCAATGCTACATAGGCATTTTATTGACCCAAAATTTCCACGATTGTTCGCTTATGTGTAGCTAGCCTCACCATGAGTCTAGTTAGCCTTCCACATAGCATCCGCACAAGTGCTTAAGGACAAGCTTGAGAAAATGTTTTATCTATTCACACATACACGCCAACAAATTACACAATTACAACATGCATCTAATGTGTCAAGTAAAAGTAACATAGTTTATAGATCGCACCTAACCTTGTATTCTTATTACTTTCCTCAAAATAGTACAACCTCAGTAAGGTTGAAAATAGTTTAGAGTGAAATGGTACAATTTAGGGTTGATCCGATCAGAGAGGTTGAGTAATCCAACTTGTGTACTTCTTGAAATCTGAGATTTGCAACATTAACACATGTTAAACTAGTCGAGGTGCCCCCGGCTCAGGCACTCTGATGCTCAAGTCAATTCTGATCGAGATGAGGTAATCAAATAGAATATAGAGAACTAGTGGTGTATTTGGCATTACCTTGAGCGTGGTTGAATATTAGGTATTTATAGCCTTCTCTAGATATGATTTATCCATGATGCCCTTATCAAGTGAAGTGGGCTTCAATTTTCGCCAGGGGGTAAATGGTCATTCTAGATATTGATGCTATTTCAGATGGCACAATCTCCTATTTTTTAAGGTGAACAATACCTCTAGTAGGCACCTTTCTGCCCAAGGTGGTGACAGGATTGATGGTAGAGTTGGTGGCAGTGATTGTACTGGTAGTCATGTGTCATTAATATAGAGGCATGATGTCTGATAGAATAATAAATATAGCATGGATCTAAGTCAGTGCTGGAAAAAAAGACATGAGGTTGACAATAATTAACTAGACCTAGCTGGTCAACCATTTAACTAATCGAATTAGTACATGGTTAAATAGGCTAGAAAAGGCGATGTGTCCTATCGAGCCCGATTAATAATAGTTTACTTGACTAGATATTTATTGTTAAATGAGTTAGCTCCAAAACTGATGTTGGACTTATTGGGCTGAATGGAACTGACATTGGGCTTCCTATTAGACTATCCTGTATCATAAGTCCCTCCAACTCGCAGTCCTGATCGAGTTTATCGATGAGAAGGAGTAGAGAGTTAATAGGTAGTTACACAGTTAGCCATATTCGATCAGGGTTTTTGAATCTTCGATCAGGGTTTTTAAATTGCCGATCAGGATTTGAGGTGGTTCTACTGCATTTAATGCATCGATTACTTTGCAGAATACGAAGCATATGGAGGTAGGGAGTAATCATAATTGACACTTGGGTTTCTGTGCATAAACCCCTATAAATAATAGGGAGATATGCTTCCACTTACACTTTTGCTGAATTTATCTCTAGTCGAATCCCTGCCTTTGAAGTTCTCCAACTTTGTACTGTTAGAGCATGCCCAATATCCATTGTACGTTACTGTGCCATCTGTTTCTTTTATTCCTCTTTTCTTCTATGACAAAATATCTACAAGCTCCGATAGTGAGGACACTAGGCCTAGAATGTGGCCTATTAGAGGGGCTGAGAGGGCCTTTGAAACATCCCATGATAGCGATCTAAGTAGTTCTTTTAGTAATAGCTCGAGTGTGAGCAATTTTAGTAGCTTGAGCGATGAGAAGGTAGTTTATGAGGGTGAGACAGGGCCACTTGAAGTTCTCATAACCCGGGATTAATTGTTCACCCCAGATCATTATATAAAAATAATATCCAAAATAACCCTTGTCGACTTGTTACAAATTAGGGCAACACACCATATCCCTGAGGAGTACGAGTTGTTAGTTCTAGGGGCTCGGGGCTAAATGCATCAACCTCCACAAGGTTGCATCACTGTGTTTCAGGAAAGGTTGAAATGTGGTCTTAGGTTTCCCCTTGCTTGAATGATAGTCGACCTTCTCATCGGCTTGGAAATATGCATAACCCAACTATTGCCAAACTGTTTCGCCACCCTGTACAATTTTGCTGTACTAATGCACTTATATAATCAACCAGCCTCTTTTGTCAACTTCTCAAATCTATTTCATTTACCTATGTTACGAAAGTCGATTAGTACCGAGGAGTCTAATTTTTACTACATGACTACTCAACCCCATAGAATATATTTGGTATCTCTTGTCTCCTCGTATGGCTAAGAATGGAAAAAATACTTTTTTGATATTCAAAGGCTAGGGGTTCTCATCGTTCCTCGGGGTTGGTGGAGGGTGCCTATGGAGATGCCTGGGAACCAAACCCCTAAATAGCTCAACACATTCATCAGGGACTTAGTTAGATTTGGGCATATAGAGGCCTTTATTCTGACTAAGGAAAAGTTTTTAGTCTTAACTAGCTTGTCACCAGCCCGACTCAACATGCCTGAGGGCGATCAGTTAGGTAGTGGTTCTCATCAATAGTTGTAATTGTAGGTACTGTCATCTTTTTGCTCAACTTTGATGTTTGCTTATATTGTCTGTGCCTACAGATCGAGAAGAAGTAATGGCACAGAACAAATTTAAATCCCAAGTCTGAGCTTTGAGAAACGAGGAGCGTCATCGAGCAGCCGCTGCGCGATAGGAGGGAGCACCAGTGGAACCAACGGGTTCGACTAGATCGACATCAGCTCTAACATCAGCTTAGATAGAACAAGCGGTAGAATCTCTATCTGCTTATTAGAAATATCCTATCTTGAGTAGCCCAACGGGTCAGGGCAAATGGTTGATGGTCGAGGAAGGGGGCCCAGCTCCGAAAAAGATTATAGTAGGCAATGAAAAATAGAAAGTGGCTATAGGCTATGAACTGTTCGGGAAGCCTGGCAATGGAGCCCTATTCCAACTTTCACGGTTGCCTACTCCCCGATTTGCCACTGACCCAACTAAGGAGGTGAATGATTTGATTTCCATCATTTAGGGAGGATGATAGGTGGTAATGCTCTGAAATGGCTCTCGTCATGGCTATTCGTATCCGATCAACAAAAATTGATAAACCTTAGCCAGGCTAGGGTCATCCGAGCACTATCCTACCACTGCAACATGGTAAGTATGAGGTCGATAATTTTTAATTAAATTTCCATTTCACAACGGTATTGTGGAGTAACATCATTTGGTGTTTCAGGTGGGATAACTAGGCTATAACATTTTTCATCAATTTGAGCTAGCGTTGGCAGAAAGAAAAGAGTCGTGAGGAGAGGAGGACATGGAAACCCTCAAAGTATAGCTCAAGTCCTCACAACTACAAATCGAGCAGCTAAATAAAAGGGTGGCTGAATTGTAGAAACAACTCAACTCCAAGGATCAGCAACTGATCTAGGCGATCGAGGAGTGGAGCTACATGAAGAACATAATAAAAAAAGCCCATCTAGATCTACAAGTGAGCTACACTTCTGGTCAAGCTGAAGACCATGTAGAGGCGACCAATGAGGTGAGGGAGGCTTTTCGTCACCATGTCCTTAGGATGCACCGCGAAATAGTTGAACAGTTCATCCTTAGTGCTGTTTTTCAGGATACGAGCATGGTTGCGTCCCTCGATGATGCTCGAGAAGCCTTCCATAGGTCTATAAAATAGCTCAAGCATCGAGAATACGCTTTTTTCCTTGAACATAAGAGTAGGATAAGCTTGGCCCTAAATGAGAAATTGAAAGTGTGTTTTGACCTTGGAGAAGGTGAAGTTGAGCAGGCCCCAAAGACAGAAGTTGCAATCGCTGTGGTCGATGAGCCAGAAGAAGAAGGCCGAGATTAATGCTAGAATGGAATAGTTGGCCGAGATGTTCTCATTCTTTGAGGACCTGGTGGCTCAACTGAGGGAAGAAGAGGTCAACGTGGCACAGTATGTGCTGCGTTCGACCAACTTTATGAGCAATGTCATCGGGCCGTCTGAACCTTCTCAAGCGGTCTCACTGCTCGTATGTGCAATGCCTGATCCAAACTTTGAATAGCTTGAAGGCGAGCGGCAAGGACTAGCCAGAACTAATCTAGCAACTATGCCATCTTCCTTCTTCTTTTCTGTTTTTTTTTATGCCTTCCTTCTTCTTTTCTATTTTTTTTGATGTAACAACAATCAATCACTTGATGAATAAATACTACTTTTCATTTTTTTTTATCTTGTTAAAGATATCAATTGATTATTTTCACGTTTGATTAAATTGCTGTAACAATACAAAGAGTAACTGATGAATGACCTGGTTATACTACTCTCATAGTGGAGAAAATTAAAGATTGTTGTCAATCGAGTCGACTTGTTGTAGCCTTGTATGTTGCATGGCCATTCAATTGTGTCATTAATTTTTAACACCTATTGGTCGACTACCAAACCAACTACTGGATCTCCAACCCTGTAATTGACAAGATTGACACGGGTTGGTTAATTTCAATGCTAAGGCTAGGTTGCTGCTTCATCAATTGCAATGGTCAACTCTGGGCATAGACGCATGATACCAAAGTGGCAGCAAGGTGCTGCTTATTAATTGATTATGAGATCGACTTGAGTGGTAACATGAGTTGCTTGTTCATCGACGATGGGGTCAAGTTGTATTGGGGCAGTAAGAAGCCTCTTGATTGGTAGCGTGAGATGCTTATATGTTGACCGTGGGGTCGACAAAAGTAGTGGTGTCATCAAGCTGCTTGAGTGGCAGCGTGAGCTACTTATATGTCAACTGCAGGGTCGACATGAGTAGTGGCGGCATGAAGCCGCTTGAGTGGCTGCACGAGCTACTTATTCATCGATGATGAGGTTGACTTGTTATAACAGTGACTCCGAATTATACCCATAATGCTGGAATTTTATTCGAGCTGATAGCTTTCAACAAGTAAATACAACATGATTTCAAATGTAAAATTTCTTAAGATTGATTGCATTCCATGGGCGAGGGAGTTCTTTTCCTTGCATATTAGCTAGTCTATAAGCATTATGTTTTGATACTTTGACAACCGTGTACGGTCAATCCCATTTGGGGTCGAGCTTACCAATATTCTTGGAGATTTTAAATTTTTTAAGGACGAGATCTCCAACCTTAAAATGATGCAACTTGACTCCTTTATTATAGTTCTCGGCCATCTTTAACCTATAATGCTGCATGGTATTATAAGCTTTTTGGTGACATTCATCAATGGTCTCGAGGTCAAGTTTCCTCTCTGACTTGTTTCGCAGCAGATGGAAATGAATAACTCAAGTTGTGTACTGGATTAGCTCCAAAGGGATTATTATTTCAAACCCATAAACTAAGTTGTAAGGGGTATGGCTAGTGGCTGTTTGAGAAGTTGTCTTGTATGCCCATAACATGCTGGGTAGGTCATTTGCCCAGCTCGAACTAGCATTCTGTATCCTCATTTTCAGATGGTCGAGGATCATTCTGTTGGTCATCTCTATCTGACTGTTCGATTGAGGATTGCCCACTGAAGTAAAGTGTTGTGTGATTCCCAAACCTTCGCACCAGCCCCTAGTACTTTTGCTCTGGAATTGAGTACCATTATCGAAAATAAAGACTTTAGGTAGACCAAAATGGCATATGATGTTTTTCCATATGAAACTCTTGATGGCCACATCCATTATCTTTGGAATGGCCTTCGCCTCAGCCCACTTAGTAAAATACTCAACTACTACAATTATGAATTTTTGTTGTCCTATCGATTTTGGTAGCGAGCCCAGAATGTCAATTCCCCATTGATCAAAACACCAAGAAATTTGAACACTGACCATTGGTGCTGTGAGTTGGTGTGGCAAATTTGAATGGACTAGACATGAAGTACATTTACGCACATAATCTACTAAGTCTTTCAACAAAGTTGGCTAAAAGTATATGTACCTAATCACTTTGTGGGCCAGGGATCTTTCTCTAGAATGATTGCCACATATATCTGCATGAATATCTTGTAACACCTCTGAAGCCCGATCGCGATCGAGACACCTCAATGGGGGGCTTGAGATCGACCTCTTATATAACTGACCATGCTCATTAAGGGCAAATTTGGAAGCCTAACCCAAAGGCATCAAGTCTTGTTCCTACCCTAGGGATAGTACCTTGGCTTAAATATAGTTTAATCAGAGTCTGCTAAGAAGCTGTCTCTCCTTCAATGCTTGTTATCAAATTCTCATCGATGGGCCCAATGGATGAATTATTAGAAACCAAAAAAGTGATCTTTTTGTCCCTTATCCTCCTGGTGGAGCTTGCAAATTTTGAAAGAGCATCTGCCCGCTCGTTCTCTGATCAAGGAACTTGAGCAAGCATGAACCTTTTGAATGATTGTTGTAACTGCTTCACCTCGGCTAAGTATTGGCTCATGGTCATGTCCTTGGCTTTGAAATTTCCACCAACCTTCTCTGTCAATAACTGGGAGTCTGTGTTTGCGACCAGGTGCTCAACTCCTCGCTCGAGTGCAATTCTCATTCCCACAAGAAGGGCCTCATATTCTGTCTTATTGTTTATGACTACATAGTCCAATTTTATTACAAAATCATATTCTTCTGCCTCTAGAGAGCAGAGAGTGATGCCTACTCCACCATTAGATGTGGTCGACGATCCATCAATGTGCATTGTCCAAGCAAGAGGAGCTTTAAGACTCATCTCGGGCAGGTCGACTTGCTCGGCAATAAAGTCAACAAGGACCTATGCTTTGATGGCAGTTCGAGGTTAGAAAGTAATATTGAACTCTCCCAGTTTGATTGCCCATTTGGTCAATCTCCCAGACGTACCCGGCTTCGCCAATACTTGTTTCAATGGTTGGTTGGTCACTATGATAGAATGAGATTGGAAGTACAGTTGCGACTTTCGAGCTACAGTCACGAGTGCTAAAGAAAATTTCTTGATTTCTAAATAATTATGCTTCGGCCCATGGAGGGACTTACTACAATAGTAGACTGGTCGATGCATGCTGTCTCGAGTCGAGATTAGTACTGAGCTGATCGAAGCCACGGAGATCGTCAAATATACCTAGAGCACTTCACCCAACTCGAGTTTTGCCGACATAGGGGTAAGACCAAGTACTATTTTAGTTCGACCAATGCCTAGTCACATTGTGCAGTCTATTAAAAGGCCAACTTCTTTGCATTTTTGGGAATTTTGAAAAAAGATAAACTCTTGTCAGCCATTCTTGTGAAGAACCTACCCAAGGCTATAATCTTACCAACCAATATTTGAACATCTTGAACTATTCTCGGAGGGGTGACGTCGAGAATTGATTGGATTTTTTGCGGATTAGCTTCAATGCCTCTTTGGCTGATCATGTAGCCAAAAACTTTTCCTTCTTGGACCCCAAACGTACACTTATTTGGGTTTAATTTTAAACTAAAGGCTCTCAATATCATAAAAGTGTGATCAAGGTCGAGCAAGTGATATTGAGCTTTTTCTATTTTGACAATCATGCTGTCAACATAAACCTCCATCGACTTACCAATTTGGTCTTTGAACATAAAATTGACGAGTCTTTGATAAGTTGCTCCAACATTCATTGACTTAAAAGATATGACCAAAAAATATTATAGTCCATTTGGAACCACAAATGAGGTCTTGTCCTTGTCTTCGTGAGCCATGAAAATCATATGATAGCTTTGAAATGCATCCATCATGCTCAATAACTTACACCCAGCAGTTGAATCAACTAATGAATCTAGGCGAGGTATAAGGTAAGGATCCTTAGGACACGCTTTATTTAAATCTGTAAAATTATTACACATCTGTCACTGCCCCTCATTTTTAGGGACCACGACAATATTACAAAGCCAAGAGGAATATTAAATCTCTACAATATAACCAGCATCTAAGAGTTTCCTAACCTCTTCTTTGATGATCTGTGTTCTCTCTGCATTTAATGTCCTCGTCTTTTTCCTGACTGGTTTGTTTGAGGAATCAACATTATGACGGTGTATAATGATGCTGGGGTTGATTCCCTAAAGGTCTGATGCCTTCCACGCAATGATGTCAATATTCTCTCTCAGAAAATCAACCATAAGACACTCTAAATGGGGGCCTAAGTCAATTATGATGCAAGTTGTCTTATCGAGGTTTCCCTATTAGAGCTCGATGGTCTTAAAGTCCCCAATAAGATCCACTCTGGTATCTTTGAACTTTCGCTTCTTGCTGGCCTAGGACTCCTCGAGTTTTGCTATAGGGGCGTCATTGAGGTTTTCAATTGTGGTTGAGCTTTCTGTTCGTTTTACTCAATCGAGATGTTGTAACATCTTCAGGCCTCCTTCATGTTGCATAAAAGTTCTCCCATACTTGCTAGGGTCAAAAACTTGACCTTCAAGTAATAGGTGGACATAATTGCACAAAAGTCATTGAGGGCGGGTCAACCTATGATGACGTTGTAAGCGAATGGAGCATTGACCACCAGGTAATTTATCATCAAAGTCCACATTCTGGGAGCCTCTCCAAATAATGTTGACAGGTTAATCAACCCTTTCAATATGATCTATAATCCCCCAAACCCGACCAGTAGTGTGCGTATAGGTTCAAATTTTAACTGGTACATATTCATTCTTTTTAAGGTAGAGAGGAAGATTATATTGGCCGAGTTGTCATTGTTGACCAAAACCTTACGCACTTTAAAATTGGCAATCTCCACAGAGACTACCATTGGACAGTTTATTTTATGGTTGGCGTTCCTGCCTTTCAGGTGTACCAAGTTCGTATCAGTAAATGAGATGGGCTTTGCATTTGTTGTAAAATGGAATGTTTTCTCAACGTGGGAGGCTTTGGTCGACTCAAACCTCATTTAAGTTTATCTTCTAGTAGATTTTGAGTCCCTTCTAGTAGGACCACTCGCAATCATATCAATGACTCCTCGGATGGGTGGACGATCCTCATGGGTGGGTTTTTTTTCTTTTTCTTTCCTTTTAGGGCTAATCGACCTTTCTCTACGGGGAGTCCAATTAGTTTTGTCCCTTCGACCTAGGGGTCCACGACTATGTCCTTCTTGAGGTGTCCTTGCTTGATTAACCACTCAATCTCATCTTGGAGATTGAAGCACTCATCGGTATCGTGCCCTTTTTACTTGTGAAAGTGGCAATATTTCTTGAATTTTTTCATTGCCTCAGTCTCCGTCAATTTTTTGGGCTTCTTGAGAAGGTTATTATGTTGGATAGCATACAGGACCTCCCTCTTCAGGATGTTCAAAGGTGTACAGTCGAGGAATCGCTTTATGGGATATTGACCTCTCTCTTTGTTTTTCTAGTCGTCTCTTTCTTTTTTCTTCTTATTGACTTTGGGGGATCCAAATTTGAGCCTATTTATTTCTTCCTATGTCATATATCTCTCAACTAAGTTGAGCAACTCCTCCATCGACTTGGGCCATTCCCACACCAAAGAGTTGGCACACTTCTTGTGCCTGAGCCCTAAGAACAGTATATCGATCAAGAATTTAATCCTGGGGTTATCAATCCTGAGGACCTCCATGTTAAATCTAGTGAAGAAATCCCAAAGAGATTCCCCTTCGTTCTATTTTATGGTATGAAGATGGGTATGGGGGAGTTTCGTCTTTCGCCTACCAGTAAACTGGTGTAAAAATATATCGCATAATTGATCATAAGAGTAAATTGACAATGGCTCAAGCTTCACAAACTAGTTTAGTACTATGCCTTGGAGGGTGGTTACCAGCATTTTGGCATGTATGTACTCATTGTGTCCATACAACTACATCATATGTTCAAACTGCATGAGGTGTTCATTAGGGTTAGTCAATCCATTATACATTGGCAGACCGATTGGAACCATCGTGTCAACAGTAATGCGCTCATTAATAATGTCCTGAACAAACAAAGGTTCCCTTTTGCATCAAGATCTCTGAGGGCCTTCTAAGCTTAGTGCTATTTTAGTATTTCTCCTCGAGAGCTCGTCAAGGTGCTTATTCAACTATTGGACTTGGTGGGACACTTCTTCCCATTCTTCTCGATCCGCTTGGGTAGCATTTATGTCAAGGCATGGCCTGGCTTGCTTGACCCTGTCGTGCTGCGGGACTTGAAAAGGTTGGGCGATGAGGTTCGTGGATTCTTCCATATCATCATGGTAATCACGCCTAGAGCGTTTGACCCTATCACATTGTTAAGCTCAATCAGGTCAAACGTGATCTATTGAGTTTGCAATCTCTTCCTGTAACTTTGACTGCTTTCTCTCCTTCTGATGGCATCTAGGACTAAGTTCACGATGAGTGGGCGATTGCATAGATTCTTGGTGGCTATGGCTGTCTCGGGGAGACCTCTCTCCTGGAGGTAGCGGCTGAGAGGTGGGCACTGCGGTGTGCCTATTTAATATGGCGGACAACTAAGCTAAAATTTGAGTAGACATTTGCTCACTTATCAGCTACATTAACTGAGGTATAGTTAATGTCACCATCTGCTCCTGAGAGGCGTTGGGGCCTGGAGCGTGTGCGCCTTGCTGGGACAGAGGGAAAGGTGGAGATGTGGACCTCCTATTCTCCTTCCTTCTAAATGGGGCTCTGCGTGTGTTAACCATTTTCTCGTTGCAATCTCAAGTGTTTCCCACAGGCAGTGCTAAACTGATGAGGTCAAAAATAGTTTAGAGTGAAAGGGCACTGTTTGGGGTTGATCCGACCAGAAAGGTTGAGTAATCCAACTTATGTACTTCTCAAGGTTTGAGATCTACAACAATCAACACACATTAAACTAGCTAAGGTGCCCTTAGCTAAGGTACTCCGACTCTCAAGTCAGTTCTAGTCGGGATGAGGTAATCGAAGAGAATATAAAAAGCTAGTGGTGTATTTGGCATTACCTTGAGTGTGGTTGAATATGAGATATTTATAGCCTTCTCCAGATATGATTTGTCCATGGTGCCCCTATCAGGTAAAGTGGGCTTCAACCCTTGCTGGGAGGTAAATGGTCATTCCAGATCTCAGTATTGTTCCAGATGGCATAATCTTCCATTTTCCAGGATAAATAGTACCTCTAGTAGGCGCCTCTCTGTCCAAGGTAGTGACAGGGTTGGTGGCAGCGACTGTACCGGTAGTCATGTATCATTAATGAGAAGGCATGATGTCTAACAAAATAATAAATAAGCGTGGATTTGAGTCAGTGTTGGAGAAAAAGATGAGGTTAACAACGGTCAACCGGACCTAGCTGGTTGACTATGTAACTAATCGACCTGGTACATGGCAAAATAGGCTAGAATAGGCAACGCGTCCTATTGAGCCCAGTCAATAATAGTTTACTCAATCAGATAGTTGTTGTAAAATGGGTTAGCTCCAAAATTGATGTTGGGCTAAATGGAATTGATATTGGGCTTCCTGTTAGATTATCTCGTATCACACAGGATTTTGCCTAACGTCACTTGACTTAAATAATAAGCCTAACCCTCCCAAGGGCCATGAAGAGGACACATTCCCTCAATATGTAGGATTTTGCCTAATGCTTTAAGCTAAAACTCTCTCTCACATTCACCAGCCTATCCTACATAAAGTCACCCAACTTAAATAGTAAGCCTAAGCCTCCCAAAAGCTATGAAGAGGACACACTTCCTCATCTACTAAAAGTACTACCATTAACATCTACAATAGGTAGGATTAATATCCTATCATTAGCCAACATATGGCAATGATGAGTAAAAAATCCGCTATGCGTGCTAGACAATTTTTTAGAAAGCATGCTACACTTCAAGTTTCCCAACAGTTATTGTGAATAAATTAGATATAACCACCTATTTCTCTACCCATGCTCTAATTGTTTGACTACCCTAGTCAACTATCTGTTATTAACCATCCCAGACTGCCAATCATTGACAATTGCATGCCATACGTCTATCTTGTGCATCAATGTGTTTGCTAGATCATACCATTATGTGTGCGCTCAACTGCATGGCCCCATGAAATCGGCCTTTTGTTGCCTAGGTCAATGGTCACTATGCATGCTAGCCTTTGCTTGTGTGCTCGTTGCCTCACCTAGTTATGTGTTAAGTGTCATTTTTAGTCCTATTATGCCTATCTCAATTCATGCATGCGTGTAGGTCTTGATCTCGCTGAAGCTTAAGGTGGAAATCAAGTTGAGCAAAGTCGAGTCGAGTTTGGGTAAAATTTTTGAGCTTGAGCTTAATGATTTTAAAATTTTAAACTCAAGCTTGGCTTAGCTCGAGTTTATAAGGCATGAATTGACAAATGAATTGTAAAAAACTACAGGTTCAAGCTTGAGTTTAAGCTCGAACTCAAAATAAAAAAATAGTAATATAATATATATTTATTAACAAAATAAAAAATAATATTTAATTATATATTAGCTCGTGAGCCATGAGCTTATATACAAACGGCTTGATATTGGCTCGAATTATAATTCAAGCTCAATTAAGCTCAACACAAGCTGCTTAATTGAGATCAAACTATTTTGAGCTAGAGTCAAGCTAGCTCGAGCTTGGCTCGTGAAGCTCATAAGCTGGCTTGACTTATTTGCACCCCTACTTAAGCCTGCAAGTTGTGCTTGTCTAAGTGTGTACAAGTGTACGCACTATCCCACCCAGCTATGCATACCATTTAGCCAAACATTCAATGCTTGTGCATAACGTCCCTACATCATGCTACAATTTGCCCACATCTTGACGCACACCATGCATTATGGTCTTGTCTGCACTCGTGGTCTAATCCTGTGATATCCAATACTTAGCAAAGGTCATATATTGCACCACGCTGACACTCATTTGCATATCACTATATCTATTCTGCCATATTAGTCACATCCAACAACTTATGGCCTCACACTTAATCAACCAAATCATTCTATAATTTCTCTATAGCAGCCCCACAAACATCATTTAGGAGGAACAAATACCCACAACTACTACTATCTAAATTCTATGCAAGAAATTTTCTCCTAAAAAAATGATCTCCAAATTAAACCACGTTTTCTATAATAATAAAAATATAACAGTAAATAAGATGTTATAAACGATTTGCTCACACTTAATGCACAAATAATTGCAACTCTATAGAAAAGTTATATATTGAGATGAAGATAGTAAACCCATATGAAATGTAAATAAGAAACTAGAAGTAACATACGTTAAACCATGATCAAAGTGGAAAGTAATAGTGTTACTTTCTTCAAAAACAAATTCAAACACCTAGGCTGAAAGCTTTTTGTCAAATGACGTATTTTTCTATACTTCGCGTCAAGCTAGACTAAACCTTAAAAATTTAGTTTTTTCTTTTTTTTTTCTCTAACTTAACTGTATACTTCCTCTATTTCCAACAACTTTTCCCTACATCTTTTACCTTCCACGCCTTATGCCTTCATTTAAACTGAACTCACTGCACATGAAGCTCCTGTTCAAGTGAAAGTGTCTAGAGAAAAAGTGTATAGAAAACTAACATGTTTTGACAAAACCCCAAATACCAAAATGATGTTGAGATTCCTACTTTTGCAACTCCACAAACTTGATTTTGAACTGAGTTGACAAAGAAAAGATTTTCCGTTGTCTAGAATTCATCCCTAAATCAATTTTGCCACAATTTTGTTTCATTATAAATGAGTTGTACGGTTTAGAATACTCCCATAAAAATTGATGGCCCAATATTTTTTGTTTTTCTAATTATTAAATGGATAATTAATAAAATGCCCTTTAATTTGGCTAGGAGTGTTGTTGGAGGATATGTAGAGGAATAAAATTGAAGTCAATTAAAAAGGATGGGGATGATTTTGTAATTAAATTGAAACATCAGGAACAGAAATAAATTTTACCCAATTATATATACACATATTCATGTATATTTTTATATTTTTAGTGATAAAAATATCTCTAGATATATATGTATAAAAATATATAAATACATAACTTTATACATATATATATATATATCATTATTTAATATTTCTATATTGTATGTATGTAATTGAACAATTATAAGTGTACGTATAGATCTTTATAATGATTTACACTCAGCTCGCAATCTTAAAAAATGTGAAGACTGGGTTTAAGCTCCTAGATTTGAGAGATTTTAAAGATAACTTTAGAGAACTTGAAGATAGGTGTAAGCCCTGGCTTGACAATTTCAGCAATGTTTCTCTCTTGCATTTAATGTTTATCTTAGAGTATTTATAAGTAAACTAGCCATTTGTAAATGTCTCTCACAAGTATGGAATCTTTTCAAACTTTTCCTTTTGGTTTGACAGTCTCTGCTTCCCAAGATTTGATTTCGTGTGTTTTCCATTTTTGTGTGAGTGAGTTTTAAACACAGACTACTTTCTCTAAATCTATTTCAAACTATGAATTCAAGTTTCAAATTTTAACGTCGAAATTTTTGGGTCATTTTAGTAGCGAAATTTGATTCTTCAAGTGATGCTACCAATAAGTGCTATTGAATTGCTTCCTAACAACTATAAATCATTCATTCCTTTAGATCATTATTTCAAAACTTGAATCAAATATTAATCATTGCTTAGTCCCTTATATCTATCAAACATTACTTTAAGAAATCATTAGTATCTAGGGTTTGTTTGTTATCATTAAAACTTATGAGTATATATAGTGGTTTGCTTGTCCTCAACTCTCTCAAGAATAGGATCACTCAAAGGCAGGAATGCCTATCACACTTCTCGGTCCACTCAAAGGCCTTGACTTCTCTTAGGGCTTGAAGAATGATGATCCCTTCTTTGCAAATCAAGAAATAAAATCGTTCAGAGTGGTCAAGTATGCAACATGTATTTACATGTCCTTAATGTTGCATGGAAACAGACCTAGAGTAAATCTTTATTTTTATAGGGTTGTGTTTGATCCCGCATCATAACACCATCTATTCTAGAAACTTTCCTTAGCATATGTCAAGGGCACATTTTGCTGGGTTAAGCTACAAATTAGACTTCATTAGGATGTTCAAACGCTCTCCCAAGTTACATAGATAGTTCTCTATTCATGGTTCTTGACCAGCATGTTATCTACGTATACTTCTATATTTCTCCCAATCATGTCTTTAAACATGTGATTCACCAGTCTCTGATATTAGCATTTGTGTTCTTGAGCATAGAATGCATCATGTTGTACTAGTATATGCTATGGGCTATTATGAAGCTTGTCTTTGCTTAATTCTCTAGGATTAGATGGATCTAGTTATACCCCTAGTATGCATGAAAGAAGCTTACATCTCACACTCCAACATAGAGTTTATCAGTGCATCTATCCGCATGAGAGAACGAGGGTCCTTCAAGCAAACTTTGTTTAGGTTAATAAAATCGATGCACATCATCTATTTCCCATTAAGTTTAGGCACCAACACCACATTGGCTAGCCATTCGGGGTATTAGACTGGTTGGATATACTTTGTATCTACCAACTTATCCACCTCCTGCTTGATTATTTGGTTTCGTCTTTGCTCTAAAGTTCCTTATTTTTTGCTTCAGCAAACATGCATCTGGATGCACCTTGAGGTTGTACATAATGATCTCAGGGGAGATTCCTCATAAGTTCATCACACTCTATGCAAAGACATTACGGTTATCCCTTGGAAGCATACCAACTCCTTCGTGAAATTTAGATCTAAAAGGGATTTAATCTTAGCAGTTTTTAAGGGTTTGGTTGGCATGATCTCTACAGTCTTAAGCTCTTCTCTGGCTCCAAAATCAACTTCCTTAGCTTTTCTCCTCAGATGGTAGGACTTTAACTAGGAGAGATCTCATGCATCTATACCCTAAGTACCTTACAATCTATGTTCTCTCATGGAATAAATATAGGGCATAGTTAAGCATCTGGGATTAGAGATGCATCGATTATCTAGTCCATCACTAGTGGCAGAAGTGCCTCTACACACTTCGCATTATCACATTAGGCACCATTGAAGTACTAAAAGTTTAAGTTATGTACCTCATTTGCATTCTCAATATTTAAGTAAGAGTTCCCATTCATAGCGCAAAGATGATGCCATTCAGAAATGGAGTTAGGGTCCTTTTCAAAATTAGTACCTTTTTCTAAGTTCTGTTCTTTGGAAAGCAATTCATTGATTCAAGCATCTCAACTTTTTTCAAATAATTTTTCATGTTTCATTTGACTTTAGGAGTTAGTATTTATTCCACTAGGCTTTAGATGCTCATCTTGGTGGGCTTGATCATTAGTATGTATATATCATTTTTAATGTGTGCATATACTATATGACAAATAGGTCTAGAATTTAGAGATAATAGTTATAAATAAACATTACTTTGTTAGATTGATAAAAAATTAGACGTGTATTGTATGAACAGTTGTTAATTTTATTACATTCTAAAACTAAAAGCCAATAGTGACTTATTAACAAGAATGTTAATTGTAATTATTTATTTATTTGTATATGTGATACATATTATTTTGTGGAAATTAGTATATGAAAATATAAATTATCTAGGGGTTAGTATGTCACTTTATAAGTGATAGGGCAAGTGTTTGAATACTAAAGATTGTAAAGTTAAAAACCATATTTTTTTTGACCAACTTGAAATCAGTATACAACAATCATTAATTAGTGATCATATACATTTTTTTGAGAAATCATATAATTAGTGATAGCCATTTGCAATCATGAAGCGATTATTGATTAGTGACCCCTACAATAGGGATCATTAACAAGTGACAACTTAGTGATCAACACTACATAGTAACGAAGGTTTTTTAATTGATATGATTGGTCATTAACTCAATAACTAAGTTCATTAGTGACTGATTTTTTTTAATGATCACTTGAGTGATAACAGATATCCATTTTTGGTAGAGATAATTTGAACTTTCAGACATTAATACTTTTCTTCTTTCTCCAACTATTCTTAATCCTTCTTCAAGAATATTATTGCTATTTAATTTTTCTTTTGCGGGAAACTAATGAGTGTATTTCATTTTATTAATAAGAGGTTAACAATAGTAATTTGTTATTAGTTATTTTGACACATTTGAAAAAATTATTATAGTATAAAATAAATAAAAATATTATTTACTTTTTGATATAATGCCACAATCTTTGTAATACTTGTAATATACTTATTTGAATTTGTTGATTTTACCTTTAAATTTGGGGTTAAATTGACGAGACACGAAAAAAATAGAGCGAAACAGAGCTAATCGGTTGAAATGGACTTAAGAACACACCCGAGCGCGCGTTAGCATGACGCTATGCGTCGGGGTGTGAGGCAAGGCATGAAGAGGCTCAGAAGCAGGGCAGACGTGCACTCTGGCGCAAGGATTGGCGCGCTCGGGGGCGGTAGCTACTGGAACTACATGCATGGGTGCGTGGCACACTAGAATCAAGCAGCAAAATCTCACGACTTGCAAGGATGGCGTTCCTGGGCACAAGGCAGTCCATTATCGTGTGCCCTGGAACAAGTTGTGCGCCCCAAGGCGCACGGTGTGATGGTTTTTTTGGCACTCCTCAACCAGGGCAGCAGTTTTATGCGTTGGGGCACAAGTCATGCGTGCCACGGTGTTAGGACACTTCTTTTCGTTGGTATTTAATTAGTTTCCTCTAAGACAAATTAGAATAAACATAACACAAAGGTTTGTATATTGTTTTTGAGATAGTTTTCTCAAGATAGAATTTAAAACGAGGGTGTTAGATGTTCACGTGAGATTTGTGGGACAATATTTTGTAGTTGCTATCTTGATTTGAAATCAACAATTTTATTTTATTTTTTGTCGGGTGGATTAGACACATTGCTGAATCACATTAAAACTTGTTGTTAAATTTCATTGAATTACTTTACTATTACATTCATAGTTAGAATTTGATCATTCTAAGTTACAATAGAATTTTTAATATATAAACAAATAAATAGAAATGTATAAAACTAATGTCATTAAAGATGAAAGAGTTGAAATTTGAGAGAGTGAAAAAAAAAGAGAACATTATGCATGAGAGAAGAAAAAAATTAAATTATCTTGATATTATCTTTTAAAATGATGTTCAAATAATAAACTTATTAAAAAATATATTAAATTAGTCATTAAAATCTTGAGGCATTACAAATAGTTTAGAGGTATAAATAGATTAAAAAAAGAAACAAATATCATACTAGTATACAAATAAAATTTAAAAGTATCTTTTAGTGTTTGTAAAAATTAGTTGTCAACTTTGATTCAACTTCAACACAAACAAAAAGCTTTTTAATGACAAAAACGTATACATCCTTAGGCCTTATTTGTTTGGCTTGATTAGGTGTGATACATACCTAATTATGCTTCTTTTAATGTTTGTTTCAATTAGTAAAAGCCCTTGATAAATTCTAAACCCTATATTATTTATTGTTTCTTTCGAAAAATGAATCAAATGGGGGAATGTTTGATTAGGTGTGAAAATAACTATAAAGATCTAATACGGTCTATTTTTTTTTATCTTATTTTCAATTAAACCATGTTCCTAAGAATGGGAAAGAATGAGGAAAGTGTGAAAAACTTATTAAAAAGTATAAAGAATATAATAGTAAATTTATATATTATATTTTAATTTATTTGTATATTAATATGATCAGTCAAACATAAAATCAATTTATTCTATCTTAATGCATTTAAAATATATCAATTTACTTATATATCAGTTCTAATTATATCATTCAATACAAACAAGACCTTAGTTGATTCTGCATCATATTGTTGTTTTTAGCATCTAGGTAGTTGTAATTATCGTTGCAAGCTAAATGGATCTTCCGTTATTTTAGCAGCGTAAGGCGATTTTTAAATTTAAATTTTACAGCAAAGAAATTCTGAAATCCAATGTTTCAACCTCTTCCAAAGAAAAAAAAGGTCTATTTGTTTTTACATTATTTGAAAAGCTGCTTGCCCGTCTCCAACCTTTTATTCAAAATACCACTTATTTTTATTTTTATTTTTTATTTTTAACTTAACTCATCATCTTATTATCAAGTAAATCAAAATTTAAATTCAATTTAATATAAAATACTTATTGAATTGCTAAAACCACGAAAACAACACAAAAACGCGTGAAAGAAATGTAATCCCTTTTCTATTATAACTTTTGCTAGAGTTTCAACAGATTTTTTTGGGGTTACATTGACATATTTGTATTATTATATTAGTATGTATTTAGTGTGATGTACCAAAAATAATTTTAGTATCAACATCAATATTTTATAACAATATTTATTTTATTTCATACGAATAAACAATAAATTGTAATTATTTTTAATCTTTAAAGGAAGAAAATTTATTAAATATTAATCAAATAAAATAATGTGAATATTTTAATTAAAGATATTATGTTTGAAGATAATTTGTACTTAAATAAGTTGCAAAATATCAAAAATCGCTAACTCTAAATTTATAAATTTTACATAAACTTTTAAAATGATTAAATTTAGAAAAATAAATAAAAGAAAGAAAATAAAAATGGAGCAAAACATTTTACTCAATACACTTTTAGATTAGATATATGTTTATGTATACATATTTTGGTATAAGAAATAAGCAAATAATTTTTTTTAAAATATAGAGCTTTTTGTGTGTGATTTCTTAATAATGTGGAGGTTACAGTTGCAAATTTTCATTACATTTGATTAGGTTATTATTTGATCACTAATTCAATGCGTAGTTTGTAATGTACAATTTTTATAAAGTAAAATGTCTTTTAATATTTCATATAACTTGAATAAGAAGTATTTACTTATTTTTATTTATATATGTTGTTAATTTATTAGTTTCAAAACTATAAAATATCATGTATTATGTACATGAATAAAATAATAAGTGAATTTTTAATATTCAATTCAAATAAAATATTAATTTCTCATAAGTTTCTTTATAACTATATATCAATGTACGAATAATTAAATAGATATTTACTTCCAATCAAACTTTTTTTATTGGACACCATTAATCTATGTGCAATATTCTTTTATGAATTTTTATAAGAAAAAAAATGTACGTGATACAATTATTAAATTGTGTAACTAGATATATTAAAAAATATAAAAATTAATAAACTTCAAAAATTTCAACTATATCAACCATATATACATCTCATATAAAAGAATTTATTTCAAATAATTGAAAATGAGTTCTCTATTATTATATTATAAAAAAATTAATATGATTTAGATTAATAATATAAAAATAAAGTTGAGAGTTTATAGTTAATGTGTTTGAAATAAATTCTTCAAATTAAATTATTTGCTATACTTTAAATATATGGTTTTATCTACAAATATTTTGCATATCTAAAAATTATTATTACAATAATAATTAAATTTTAAAGATTTTGATAAATTAAGGACTTGCATGTCAATTAATTTAACTATTCAATTCTCAAACTTCTAACTCCTTAGTAAGAAAGTGATAATTTGATATTTTACAAAAATATGTGTCTACCCTTGTCGTAAGCAACAAATAAGTTGTAAAAGTTTTTTAAGTAAGTCATGATATTAAAATATAATTGTGATTATTAAGTATTTTAATTTAAATTTTAAAGTATGTTTTATATAATTACATAAAAGTTATATATTTAAATTCTAAGTTGTCTAAAAACTAATTATTTAATTAAGAAATGAAAATAATTATTTTGATCAAATAATTGAATAATTTTTATTTATTTAATAAATTTTTATTAGAAATAATTAAATCTTGCATTACTTCATCTAAAAATATGAGATTGCATCTGTATAAATACAAAAAAAAAATTATTAAATATGAAAAATTGATTGTTATTTTGAAATAACTTAATTATCAACTACTTTAATTGGATAAATTTTAAATTTTTTGAATAAAAATATATAATTAAATTAAAAGGGAAAATATATATCTAGCTCTTTAGATGAAATAATAAGTTAATATTTGTTAAATTTCATATTTATTATTAGACAATTTTATTACTTCGTATATCTATTGCATTATTGATAATTAGTATTATCAAAATGAATATAAATTATTAGATAAAAGGTATATCTATTATGTAAAAAGTATTTTTTAGTAACGAAATTTTAAATTTTATCTATACATAAATTATTTTTTATAAAAATTAATTTATTAAAAAAGAAACAAGGTGATTTTAATTTTCATAAAAAAAATATCATACATAAACAAAAATTCAATCAATCGAATCATGATATTAAAATTATATACAAATAAGAAGGGCAACCATCAAATTAATA
>JACGDI010005719.1:720145-733139 GCA_014898725.1 Jacaranda copaia
CCCCCCCCCCCAGCCCGCTCCTGTCGTCAATTAATTACCCCAAAATCCGAATACTATTATTGCATTGTCTCGTAAAAATGGCGAGTTGTACTTGTAGGATTGGTTGTATTTCTATATTGTGCATGGCTGACTCTATTTACTCTTCACCATCAATGATAAAGTGGATGAATTAATGGGGAATTAATTATGGAAGAAACAAGATAGTAGATATTTTTCACACTGCTTGGTTTTAGGTATTCAAGGCGAGATCTCAACTGTGCTTACCTCAAAGGTATCTTCGTGGAAATGCGTTGTTTGTTTGTATTTTAAAAATTATTAAAAAATATTTTAATATAAAAGATTTATTTGGAAGTGCTATGGATGATACAATTTTTGTTGTGAATGTCCTATCAGTCAAATTTAGCATAAAATTGTAATGATTGATGCATTTATATATGTAATAACTAATAAATGAAATTTATTTCTAAAGAGTTATATTAGATATAAGATTACACAATCTACGATGCATTTGGGGAACATACGTGTTTGTGTTGACCTGGTTTTTCAATTGAAATTTGAAAGAAAATGTTTTGGGGAAACATACACAAATAAACTCCTAAACTTTGTACTATTTTTGAATTAAATTCTTTAATCCTTTTTAAAAGGTTTAAGTTATAGTTTCTCATAATTTTGATATTATTTATCTTCAAAAATTCAAAACTTTGCCAGGTTAATTATTGTATTAATTAATTTCTAAAGTTTTTTTTTCTCTCTCTCTCTATCAATTAATTAATTCCGCTTCTCTATGAATTTTCCTATTAAATATGGATAAGTGGAAACGTTGCACTTTTACTATTAATTATTCTAATTACATTTGCAATACAACTTAAAAAAATTATATATATTAGTCCGCACTAGAAATGGAAAAAACAAAAAAATAAATGAAACACTCAAATTATTCATACTTTTTTATCTGGTGATGATAGTGATATAATAAATTAAGAATAAAAAGCATAATAAGAAATAAAATAAATAAATTGAATATAATTCTTTTTCTTCATCTTCTTCTTCTATTTTTTTTTTTTTTGCATTTTTGAGGTTGAGTGTAAAATAAAAGAGTTGATTGACAAGTGTGCAGTGAAATTTACCACTGTCTATCAATCTTCTGCCGTACGTCACCACTTTTATCTAGGTACATCACCAATGGTAGGGCAAATTCATATTCAAATGATAAATAAATGTAAGGATCTACATTCAACCTTTAGGACCGTATACTTTGTGACATGAAATGTTGGTAATAGAACAAAATGAGAGATGATGAGTTAAATTAGGATAATTTTATATTTTTAATTAAATATTTATTTTATGGGTTGATATAAATAATAAAATTGAACTATTGTATTAAAAATCTTCACATAAACATGAATTATAAATCTTTGATAAATTATAAAACACTAAGGTACTTCTAGTTAAAAAAATTTTCTATTTAGCATAAAAAAGTTAATTTTTCTCCATATCAATACAACATCCAACTATTTCTTTTTTTTTTTTTGTTTAGCATAAAGAAATTATTTTTTTTTCATTCCAATACAACATCTTTACACAAATTATATATATGCTTTCCTTTTAATTATTTTAATATAAATATGTTTTTAATATTTAATATTTTTAATTATTTTTAAAATTTTTTGATTGGCGTCGCAACCAGCAATTATTTGAAATTGTAGCACCAAAGGTGGGATAGCTCATCACTCAAAAAAATACGCATAGTGGCGGACCAACATATTTTTATAGAGTTTTCATCGTTCAAAGAAAATATGGGATGAGACAGAATGTGAGCTTTCATCCTACCTTATACTTCAAAGTAATCGAACCCTAATGAACTCAAGAAATGGATAAAAATGGAAAAATTATTACTTCAAAAGTTTCATTTACAACTTGAGTTGATGCCAAAATACTGTTGCTATCGATTTCATCAAACGGCCACTTTAATAAGCATAACGACAGTTGAACAAAATCACTAAAGATTTAACTAAGCAACAATGCGATTGCTACAAGGAATATGGAGACGTGCAACCCTAATTAGTAGTTGTACTCTTGTTGTGTTTAAGATAAATATAGGAGAAGTTACAATTGTAATTGATGTCAAAACTGAGATTATCTAGAATATTCTGATATGAATGACTTTCCTGTTCTCCCAAGCCAATGGCATTGGCACTTGGCAGGTCCCTCAAATAAATGAGCCCACCAGTATGCCTGTATCTCGAAGTCAAGATCTCTAGTTGCATTTTTTTTCGTTTTTTACTGTGTGTCCTATTTTCTGCATTTTGGCAAGGTGGAGCAGCTTCACTCGTGGATAGGAAGAAAAGAAGGTTCAATTTTCCTCAATTTCATCTTAATAAAAGCATCTTCAAGTGGGTTAGATGATCGAACTCAATTACTAGGAGTTGTGCCTAAAATAGTGAGTCCTATGTATTGTGAATTTATGAAATTATATATGAATTGATGGAGTTACACTTTCATTTTGAGAAAAAAGTAATTCCTCAATTCAATACGTGACCCTGCCTTGCTCCCCCATCAAAACATGTATGTCAGTTTGAGTATTGATGATGACATTTTATATGGTTTGATTGCATATATATATATATATATATATATCTAAAAAAAATAATATGACATGATGATTGTTCGAAAAAATGAACCAAATGAACTTGAAAAGTAAGTTAGCTATATGTATAGGTAAGTACTTTATATTTTCATATTTATATTGGATTAACTCTTCGATATATTTTTATCAGTTACAATTAGTACCTCTTTGTTATTTTTTCTGTTTTTTTTTTCTTGTGATAAAACACTTTATTTATGCATTAGTATACTTAGTAGTTCAATAATTAATACTATATTTGTGCTTTTAGTACTTCTGATTTGTATCAATTGTTATTCATTTGACTCTGTTATCTAAGAGTGCAATAAAGGAGGATATTAAATCTCAAGAAAGAGAAGAAGTTAACAATAAATTATAGAGCCTTGCGTCCCTTAAAAGTGGACAAGTATAACATTTGAGAGTTGATGTGATTGATAAGGATAAATTGTATGTTGTAGATTTAGAGATTTGGAGTTTTAGAGCATGACAAGATGATAGAGTTTCCGGCAAGTATACTTGTACTTTTATTGAGTAAAAGTCATTTTCTTACCATTTTATTATACATTAATTTGATAACATACTCGCTATCATTTTATTGTATATGCATACTTGTATTACCTTTTTTCATTACTCAATGAATTTTATCTTGCTTGCGTTTATTTTAATTTATTAGCAAAAAGAAGATGCGTGGAATACAGAGAACTGAAGGAAGATGGAATATGATTACATCATGCACACAAGCTTATGATAGCTGCTAAGCTGCTTGTTGTTTGAAGGACACATCAACTTGAAGTATTTATAATGTATAGTATTAATAATTGGGAAACTTATATTACATTGTTTGTATTGTTCGGGTTATAATATAAGGATATATTGTACTATTCTTTTAGTATGGAAAGGAACCATGAATGATATATATAGTTATTTTTAACTATCAAGCATATTTATATTTAAAGTTTTTGTCCAGATTTGTTCTTCATTTTGTCGTGAACATTGTTGTGAAAAACAAAGCTTTGCTACTCTGATAATATAAATAGGATCCGAATAGTTAAAATTGAATGATATTTGCAACGTATAAAATTGATAATGCATATTAGAAAAACAGTATGAGTATCTCATATATATATGTAGACACATAGTTCATAAAAGAAAGAAAATATTTTATTTTGATAAAATAGTGTTGCAATAAAGTATTCTTTGGCTTGCTTGTTGAATAGCCTAAATTACCTCAATTTATTGGAAAAATAACACATAAATCATCCAAAACAATCAAATCATATTTTTTTCTACTAATAATGGGAATATTTATATGTTCAGATGGTCAGAAAGACGGCTACTAATGTAAAACACTATTATAGGTTGTGAGCGTTTCATTCTGACATCAACATCACAGGAACAAGTGAGGTCTCTTGGTTGTAGTAATATAACAGGGACTGGAATGTAATTGCTTACGAGCCACTAAAACTGTTAAACTAAATTCACTTTGTTATAGTATTAGTTTTTGAATCAATAAATATAAATGTCTAAGGAAATCTTCTGAATGCTTTGAAAATATTATCAAATGAAATGAAAAATTATTTGATTATTCTGAATCTATAATTTGAGGTTTTAATTTTAATTCTTGAATATTAGGGATTATTATCTTTAATTATGGTCATGATTTTTATTTAATGATTCTAAATTTATCAAATCATCCTAATTTTTTTATTTTTATTCCTCAATTTATTTTTTTAATTTATTTTTGAGTGTTTAGCCAAATGAATATCTTATATTTGGGCTTGTTTTTTGCTTTTTATTGATTATTCTAACTTTATCATCATAAGGTTGATTTGTTGAGTAGATTATTTAAAATCTATTAGCCTAAGTTCGATTTTCATTTCTTTTAATAATATTATCAAAGCATTCAAAAGTTACATCTGAAATCCAAAGTCTAGATATTATATTTATTCAATTAAGGGCTTGTATGCTTCAATTGATTATATTTGATAAATGTATAATCACTCCTAATTTATTATTTGTTTGCCTTAATATAGGACCCTTGATAAGTCATTGATCCTATATTAAGTTGGAATATGTATTAAGAGGGGAGAGACTTGATACATTTTTCTTGAATTGGATAAAATTCAAAAAAATCAATTTACCCTTGATTAGTATGTAAAAAGATTATTAAAATAAATAATAAAAGGTTATAATCATAAAATTATATGTTTTATTTTAGTTTGCTTTTCAGTTAATTTTACCAACCAAACGTAAAATTATATTGCTCTATCTTTATAGATTTAAAACATATCCATTTGTTTATATCTCATTTATAATCACATTATTTGAAGCAGACTAACCCTAAAAAATTACCATAACAAAGTGATAATTTGGATTATGTGCTTTATTGAGTATGCCCACAATAACATTCCAATGGTTAGTAGGTCAAATAACATCATTTTTACATTTATATATATGAGATTTAAGATTTAAATTAGAAGGAACTCTAAGTGCGTGCATATGTGTATACAAATAAAATAAAGGAATAAAACATATTTTACAATGACATGAATAGTGTGGAAAGTTAATAACTATCAAAAGAATGTTTTTGTTTGAAAGATATATAGAAATAAAGAAAACGGAATTAAAAATCAAATAACAAGAAAAAATTAAAATAAAATGACTAAGGTTGTCGATGAATCAGATTTTAATTGAAATTCGATTCAAATTTTAATATTTTTATCCGATTAAAATATATGATGAATTATATTTGACTATAAATATTAAAGACATCGAATGAGCCAGTTAAGCTAGGGGGCAGGTGAACCACCCACGCATTTGAGCATTACTTAGCGAGATGGGCTAATTCCATACATATATTTTGAACCTCTACTGGACCCAGAGGCATGGGACAAGCCCAGCCCGAGATCAGGTTTCATTGGGTGAAGGACTGGTTACTAGACATTGTCCATTGAATTGCTGAAGCACCTTGTTGCAAACTGAAACTGGAGACTCTAAATTTAATGGATTGGAATTTGTGTAGTTGTCTTGCGGAAAGGTGTCAACATAAAACTCAATCCCAGTATCCAACAACTCAATCATTTTTGTTTGAGTTTAGATTAAATTGGGTCAGACCAAAAGTGACTCAAAGAAAAAAAAATTAAAATTGGGTTAATTTTAGATCATCTCACTAAGTCTAAAATAAGCTAATGATCAAATAACTTGATAAACTTTACCTTACCCAACCCAACTCAACCTAACTTATGACACTTGAAAATAATTATAGCAATCTATATTATATATAAAGTATCACCCTTTTTTGTATGTTTTCATGTTATATTTCTAAAATGTCCTCATTATCATTTTTTTAATTGCATAATTGTGAAAGCAGTTTTTTTTTTGGAAAACTTATTTAAAAGTACTAAAATTACTTTCCTTTTTTGTGATTAATCCCCACTTGATTTTTGTTAACTTAAACTTCCAATTTTATAAGAATTTTAGAATTTACTCCCTTATAAAATTTTAGAATTTACTCCCTACTCACCTGATTTGACAAAAATACCCTTAAGTGTAATATTTTTCACTCATTTTTTTTTCACTTCTTTATCATAAACAAAAAGCATCAGTAAACCCTACCAATATCAGTATCATTTCTAGAAATAGAAAGAAAAAAAAATGCAAGCAGCTCCACCGCGGAAACGAGAAACAACCATCAACCCGGCATCTACATTGTCTTATTCTCTTTTCATTTTCACCATTTTCTAATTTAATTTTTATTTTTGGGTTTCTTCTTCTTCTCAGTTGCATCTAATTTTCTTGTATTTTCGGACAATGTCAACCATTAGTGAAGATGTAGTGTTCAATCAATTGTCGTGAAGTTGCCACTACAAAGACCATCTCCATATAATGTCTATTAAAGATACTACGATTTTAATGGATATGTGCATTAATCTGGCAAAAAAATGGAGTGAAATCAATGCTGAGCTCTTCAGTTTGTGATACGTAGCTCCACATTAAAGATTGTACGTGAATTTGATTGATGACAAAGATGTTTTGAATATGATCTTACTATATTTGACATTAAAGATGAACATTATTGACATCCTGAAAAACCGAAAGAATGAATCAAGAGCAGTGCTAGGAATAGCTGTGATGTTTTAAGATAATACTTTCACAAAATCTAAATTGTACTGCAGTTTGTAAAATTTTGTACATCAAGAGTTCTGAAATTGTACACCGTTTATTTGAAAATTTTTCTCTACTTTAGAGAGTTCTATATTATATTTCATTGCAAATAAAATTATACTTCATTTGACAAAAATTGTACACTATTATTTAAGTTTTATACTTCAAGTATTCAATTAAACTGTTATCAAAAATTGTACCGTCGTTTATGAAGTTTTATACTTTAGAAATTTGAAAATTATATTTCACTTCATCTAAAATTGTACTTCATTTTCTGCTGAAATTATACTTCTTCATTTTACCTAAACATGTACTCTATTCATTGATTTTTTATACTTCAACTATTCTATTTAATAATTATCCCAAACTGTACTGCAGTTGTTAGGGCTTTATACTTAAATTACTCCACTTTATACAAATTTGTAGTCTAGTTATCTAATATTATACTTCATTTCACATAAAATTGTACTCTATAATTTAAGTTTTATACTTGAAGTATTTTACTAATGGATTATCAAAAATTGTACTACAGTTGCTAAGGTTTTGTACTTCAAATATTCAAAAATTATACTTCACATTATTAAAATTGTACTTCTTTTTGCTGAAATTATACTTCATTTTATAATTCATTTTACCTAAACCTGTACTTTATTTATTGATTTTCTACACTTTAAGTGTTCTATTTATTGATTATTAAAAATTATACTTCTTTTGTGGGGATTTTATATTTCGCGTGTTCTGAAATTGTACTCTTTTATATGTAAAATTATACTTTTATTTTTGAAATTATACTTGCTTCATTTTAAAAAGCGTGTAATTTGTTCATTAAAGTGCTATACTTTAAGTGTTTCAAAATTGTACTTTATTATATCTAAACATGTAATTCAATTAGCTGAATTTATTATATTTCACTTTATCTAAAATTGTGCTTTTTTTTCTAAAATTATACTTCATTTTACCTAAACATGTACTCTATTCATTGAAGTTCTATACTTCAAGCATTCTATTTATTGACTATCCAAACTTTATTTAAAATTTTAATTTTTTTCTAAAATTATACTTCACTTTATACTTTATTTTATCTAAAACTGTACTCTATTCATTGAAGTTCTATACTTTAAGTATTCTATTTATTGATTATTCAAACTTTACTTAAAATTTTAATTTTTTTCTGAAATTATACTTCATTTTATACTTTATTTTACCTAAAATTGTTCTCTATTCATTAAAGTTCTATACTTCATATATTCTATTTATTGATTATCCAAAACTGTAATGCAGTTGCCAGGGTTTTATACTTTTAAACTATTCAAAATTGTACTTCATCTTATACAAGCTTATACTCCAATTATCTAAAATTGTACTTCATTTCACATAAAATTTTACTATATTATTTAAGTTTTATACTTTAAGTGTTCTACTAATGGATTATAAAAAATTGTACTGCAATTGCTAGGGTTTTATACTTCAATTTTTTAAAATTGTACTTATTTTTTATGAAATTATACTTCATTTGTCAACCTCAATGGATACAGTCGAGGAGGAAATTGGTTCGACCAATGCATCGCATAATGAATTAGCTTTAACTAGCAACTTAATTGATGCATGGAGGAATTGCATATATGGGGAGGGTCAGAAATTCAAGGATGCTCAGGAGTTCAGAATTATGCTTAAGAATTATGCGGTGTCTACTTTGTGATCATTTAAATACAAGAAAAATGACAGCAAAAAAATCATAGCCGTTTGCAATGATGAAAATTGCAAATGGAGAATCTGCACATTAAGGTATGAGCTGATAAATTATTTGGCATTTGAAAATGCAATCTAGAACACACATGTGGTGACGCTAATCTTCAAACAAGAGACATTCTAAAGCCAATTCTGCTTGGGTTGCTAACATTGTAAAGGATAAATTGAGATCAGAGCAATGTTATCGGCCCTCCACCATATTGAAAGATGTCTATAGAGAATATAGTGTGGAACTTAGGTACCATAAAGCATGAATGGGTAAGGAATTAGCTATGCAAAACATCCATGGTACTAAGAAGGGATCTTATGATAAGTTAAGGTGGTACTGTGATGCTGTGAAGAGGATAAACCCTGCAAGTATTATAGATTGTGAGATTGACCCAATTAGTCAAAAATTTCATCGATTATTTATATGTTTCAGTGCTTGCCTTATTGGTTTTCTCAGGGAATGCAGGTTGTTGATATTTTTAGACAGCGCTCATATTAAAAATAAATACAAATGATGCTTACTCAGTGCTGTCAATAAGGATGCTAATAATGGCTTATTCATGCTAGCGTATGCAGTTGTTGACTCTGAAAATAATATTAATTGAGAGTGATTCTGCTTCAAGCTAAGAAGTGTCTTAGATTCTCAATATCTGCTTGGTTTATCAAGGTTCACTTTCTTTTCCAATCGACATCCAGGTCTTCTTAAGACCATTTCCATGATATTTCTTGATAGCCACCATGCATATTGCTTGAGACACTTAGTGGATAACTTTAAGAAACAAGTGTGTGTCCTTTATCTTTGTTTGTGAAATAATTATGTGAAATAAACTTTAATTCGTAACATTTAGCACATTATTGTTCTATTATTTTAAATTAAGGTGTTAAGGAAGTACCCTCTATATAACAAGAAACATTGGTACTCTATTTTTATGAAAGCCGCATATGCACCTACAAGGTAAGAGTATACACGACATATAGACAACATCTTGGAGTCATTTCCGCTTGCCAGAGACTTTATTATATAGTCTGACCCACCATGTTGGGCAAATTCCTTATTTAGTGGAGATCGATGTGGAGTAATAAACAATAATCAAGCAGAATGTTGGAATAATTGGATTAAACCAGCCCGATTTGTGCCAGTTGCAGCTATGGTTGATCACATATGCACGTAAATAATGGTTATGATGCATGATTGACGAGAAAAATCTCATAAGATGGTTGGTCAAATATGTCCCAAGCAAGAGAAGAAGTTGGCAATCAATCATATGCATTCTCGTAACTTAAAAGTTGTCATGTCTAGTGATCAGAGCTTTGAGGTGATTGAGCAAGATAAATCGTATGTTGTAGATTTACATGGTAGGATTTATTTGTGCAGAGTATGGCAGATTGATAAAATACCATGTAAATATACTTGTGCTTGTATAGAGTCAAGGTCACTTTCACCGTATGACTTCACTGATTAATACTACTGAGTTGAGATGTATCAACAAGCATACCAAGTAGTGATAAACCCTATTTCTACGTTTGATATGAATCTGTTCCAACCGGATGATGATGGACTCATTAATGCACCTGATTGTCGATCTCATCCTAGGTATAAAAGGACATAGAGAATTCCATCACAAATTGAGAAACATGTAATTAAGTGTAAAAGGTGTGGTAGAACAGGGCATAATCGTCGAACATGTAAAGAATCAGTAAATTAGTTAAATTTTGTACTTTAACGAATTTCATTTTATACTTTCTTAGTTTCGGGTTTGTACTTCATTTCCTTCGAATTGTACTCAAATTCACTGTGCATTTTCAATTGAACTGAATTGTATTTCAACAAAACACATTTTATATTTTGTTATTTCAGAATTTGTACTTCATTTTCTTCAAATTGTACTCAAATTTCTTGCCTCATTTCAATTGAATCAAAGTGAACTTCAAAGAAACACATTTTGTACTTTGTTTTTTCTTGGTTTGTACATCATTTTCTTTAAATGGTACGCAAATTCTCTACCTTAATTCAATTAAATCAAAGTGAACTTTTAAAAAATAGATTTTATACTTCATTATTTCAGGGTTTGTACTTAATTTCTTTTGAATAATACTCAAATTCCCTGTCTCGATTCAATTTAGTCGAAGTGAACATCAAAGAAACAAATTTTATACTTCGTTATTTCAGGGTTTGTACTTCATTTCCTTTGAACAGTTCTCAAATTTCTTGTCTCGTTTCAATTGAATCGAAGTGAACTTCAAAAAAACACATTTTATACTTTATTTTTTCTTAGTTTGTACTTCATTTCCTTTGAATGGTACTCAAATTTCCTACCTCAATTCAATTGAATCGAAGTGAACTTTAAAGAAACAAATTTTATACTTCATTAGTTCAGGGTTTGTACTTCATTTTCTTCAAATTGTACTCAAATTTCATTCCTCATTTCAATTGAATCCAAGTAACTTTAAAGAAATACATTTTATACTTTGTTTTTTCTCTGTGTGTACTTCATTTCCTTCAATTGGTACTCAAATTCCTTACCTCATTTCAATTGAATCGAAGTGAACTTCAAAGAAACACATTTTATACTTTGTTTTTTCTTCTTTTGTGCTTCAATTCCATCAAATCATACTCAAATTTTCATTGAAATCGAGGTGTACTTCAACAAAATCCATTTTATACTTCGTTAGTTCCGGGTTTGTACTTCATTTCCTTTGATTTGTACTCAAATTCACTAGGCATTTTCAAGTGAACTGAATTGTACTTCAGTGAAACACATTTTATACTTTGTTAGTTCCTAGTTTATATTTCATTTCCTTCGATTTGCACTCAAATTCACTAGGCATTTTCAATTAAACTGAATTATACTTCAGCAAAACACATTTTATGCTTCATTATTTTAGGGTTTGTACTTCATTTCCTTCGAATTGTACTCAAATTCACTTTGCATTTTCAATTGAACTGAATTGTACTTCAGCCAAACATATTTTATACTTTGTTTGTTTTGGGTTTGTACTTCATTTCATTTGAATTGTACTCAAGTATTTAAACCTAATTTCCTTTAAAATGGGCATATTTTACATCAGTGCAATGGTTATACTTTATTTTTACCATTTTTATACTTTATTTTCCTTAAATTGTACTCAATTTACTGCCCAATTTCAATTTAAAATATTAGAAATGCTTGATGGAAAACTATTCTTACATACAAAATAATATTATATATAAAGTATGCTTCAATTTACATATGTATTTACATATAAAGTGTGATTCAAATCTTGGCATTTTCATGACTTAATATTTTATATGCCATTATCACACGGTATTTGTCTATGCTAATTTTTCCAGCAGACCTCCAGAACTTGAGGGTGTCTCTAGCGAAACATTCTACCCAATGGCACACAAAGACATCGCAATCCACTGTACCTTTTTGCTGTCTGCTTTTTTTGGCCTTATTAATTCATCCACACGACACCCCAATGAAAGCCTCATGTACCAAGAATAGAATGAAGCCTACAAAAATATTAATTAGTTGTTGACTCCCTACTTTATGAAGAAATCACAGGGAAAGGAAGCAAACTTACAATGGCAGTAGCTGTCGGTTTGTATCTAGCGGCCATTATTGAATACATATACAAAAAAAATGAGTCGACGTATCGAGGACAACCAAAAAACCAGTGATCGTGCTGATAAATCGGTAGGATTATGTAACGACATTAGTTTACAACATCCAACGTGAGGTCTTCCAAATCTTTAAGGGTGAAGGAGTTAAGTGTAGGTATCATCTCCACGAATTCTTCATCGCTCATATCCTTCAAGTTGTGTCCCTCGAGTCTGTCTAATATGTCAGTCTATGAAGTATAAAAATAAATGATTATACTCATTGGAAACGTGAACTAAATTAAGTTAGGAAACTGCCACATATCTGCGCTATTGCGGACGTAAACCACACCTTGTGGTGACATTTGTTACCGAAAGATGGGCTGCATAATATCGACATATAGCAGTCCACTATGTCGCCAGCAAGTTCTCCTCCAAATAAGAGCTCACAAAAGTTTTTTCCATCTAGAAATTGTCGTGCTCCCTCCCAGACAGTCACTCTACATAATTGTTAATTGTTAGTTCAGACACCAATTTATCCAAAAGAAAAATAATAAGTAAATTTTGTTACCCCAAATCATCTCTTCTAACAAAGTTATTGATGACGTTTTGCTCTTCTGCTGGAATAAGTTCCCAACCTCTATAATTAGTCCTTCCTTTATAGGGATCAAGTGCTTCAATCTTTTGGCTGGCTTGTTCCTCTGCCACAAGGATTGGACTTATGTCTTTGGTCTCCTGCAGTACAAAATACAACACATTAGGTATAAAGTGTAACAATTGTACTACAAAAGACTAGCACATTAAGTACAAAAAATCAAGTATTGAAGTACCCTTTATTGAAGTACAACATATAGCTAACATGGAGCACAAAATCCAAGCACATTAAG
>JACGDI010005719.1:738300-752809 GCA_014898725.1 Jacaranda copaia
GGGGTGGGGGTGAGCGTGGGGGTAAGGGTTTTTGTAATATTAAATATATATTTTTTAATATGTAAGTACCTATATGCAATATATATACATATTACATAATATAATATATTTATAAATAAATATATTTCATATGTTTTTAATAAATAAGATTCAATCTTGATCATTGATTTTTTTTAAAAATATTCAATGATTGATAATTGAGGGGTATAATAATCTTTTTATATGTGAAAAACCCTTTAAAATTCATACGTGGGGCACGTGAGATACACTTACGGCCATAAGGGGTTTTTTTTTGCCTTAGTTTAAAAAATCACAAGTGGTTTTTTAACCTTTTTTTTATAGGGGGGTAAATCAATATAATTAAATTTCATAAAAGAGTTTAAATTAACTTTTCCCTTAAATTATACTAAGCACAAGTTTAGAAATGAACTTGATTATGCTAATTCCATTTACACCTCATTCATACATTTCAATAATAACAATAATATTTTGCCTAAGAAGCTATTGCGAAAATAAACAGTTAAAAGAATTGATAAGTAGAATAAATCATAAACTCCAGTGAAATAACATAGAATTTGACCGAGAAGGAGCTATCGATTACTGCACTACAAACGGGACCACGTCATGCGCTTTATGCCCTAGCAAATATATACATTGTACAAACCAAGGCGAATAATGGGAAACGACAATTTCGTGTAGGATTAATGAATTTTCCTATCACTCTCTTACGGCCATAAGAGGTTTTTTTTGCCTTAGTTTAAAAATCACAAGTAGTTTTTTTAACTTTTTTTTTATAGGGGGGTAAATCAATATAATTGAATTTCATAAGGGGTTTAAATTAATTTTTTCCTTAAATTATACCAAGCACAAGTTTAGAAATGAACTTGATTATGCTGATTCCATTTGCACCTCATTCATACATTCCAATCATAACAATAATATTTTGCCTAAGAAGCAATGAAACACTAAGAGGCTTAACAAGATTCACGAGTATATATGTTGGCAAAATAACCATCTTTATGAGAGATACGAAAATTCATTAATCCTGCACGAAAATGTCGTTTCCCATTATTCGCCTTGGTTTGTACAATGTACATATTTGCCAGGGCATAAAGCGCATGACGTGTTCCCGTTTGTAGTGCAGTAATCGATAGCTCCTTCTCGGTCAAATTCTATGTTATTTCACTGGAATTTATGATTTACTCTACTTGTCAATTCTATTAACAGTTTATTTTAGCAATAGCTTATGTTGGGCAAATTGAACTCTAATTATTAAAATTTAATCACTATGGTCAAGCAAATACTCCAGACCTGACAAGAATCAAAAGCGTAGGAAGCATTGGTTGCTACTTTGAAACTATTGTGTATCCGTAAGTGATAATAGGTAAAACATCATCATCATTCAGACGGGATCGCCCATGAGAAACCCAATAGCCCATGAAAGAACCAAAAATAAGGGTGGGATATGGCCCGTAAGAATTAATGAAGAAAGTGAAATAGACCAGTGGAGAAAAACCACAGCAAAATCATCCCAGGATGGATTGGCCTAAATAAGTCCTTGACCATGGAAGTATGAAGTCTCTATCATGATGATACAAAAGAGATTTGAACATAGAAAGGGTAAGAAATAAATAATGGAGTAAGAGATTGGCCCTCGCTAAGACTCAATCTCTTCTCTAAAAAGAGGCTAAGTTAAAGAGAGGATAAGAGGTAAATAGAGGTAAAACCTATGTTCTCTTATATTTTGACTACCAGCCAGTTTTTGATTCAAGAATTAGAGGATTTTTATTGCGACAAACTCCAACACGCCTAACCATTGTTTTGTAGAATATATCCAGGAGTGTAAAATAGTTGCATTGGGTTGGAGTGCACTAAGAAATACTTGATCCGTTCTTAGATAAATTATGAGAGTAAATCAATTAGCGTCGTCTATGAAAAATGCATTAAGTTGTCAATGTCAGAAAAAGGAAATATTAGGGAGAACAATGTGGGAGAAGATGAAGTTGCCCAATAGCCCTGGCTTATCTAACTAGAAGAGGAACAAACACACCCCTGCCGTCAATTCCATCGCAAGAAGGAACTCTTATTGGGCAGACGACGGTTGAGCAATTTGCTACCCTCGTGTTAACGACAATGGAGGCTATATGGTAAAGGAAGGAAAACAAGCAATCCAATTCGTCATTCCTTTGCCCTAGGATAGTCGACATTGTGGCAACAAAGTTAAAAAAAGTGGCAAGCACCTTTGCAGTGATGATGCCAATCAAGAGACAACAAGTTATACCTCCGAACAATCTGAATAAAGTACATCATAATCAGCCTTATCAGGAAGAATAGAGGACCTTCATAGAGGGATGAACGAAATACAATGACAAATGGCTGAAACATTAAACATCAAATACCTAGAGAAATCCCACATGGAGAAAATATACTGGCAGACGAAGCACCAGAAAATTCCGAGATAGTCATTTTAAGTATGACGAGTCCTTTAATACAAGGGAATACCTTTATCGGTTTCAAAATATTACATTACTTTATAGATATTTTGATGGTTTAAAATGCGGGGTGTTTCTGACAACTTTGACCAAGGTTGGGCAATAATAGTTTAACCAACTGTTTCCAAAATCAATTCAGCAACTCTTTCTAAGAATTCAGCTCAGTCTTCTTACATCAATTCACCCACAATAGGAGGTATCAAAAGTCCCTATTGAGTTTACTCAGCCTGAAGCAAAAGGGGAAGGTATCTCTAAGAAGTTAACATTAAACGATTAATAGTTGGTGCTTTAGAGGTACCTTCTACAACGCGAGATAACGTTGCTAATACTTTCACCTAGGGGTTGCAAGATAATGAATTCTTTATATATATATATATATATATATATATCACTAACTAAAAAGTCACCTAAGGACTTTGATGATCATTTAGGATAGGCAGAAAAATTTTTGAATATGGAAGAGGATAGATAAGTCAAAAAAGTGGAACTACAATGGAAAAGGAAAGATATAAAAGCGGAAAATAGTATTTTTAAGAGGCCCAAGTTTGAGAAAAAGGGGAAAGGTGTTTTCTCTTCTAACTTGGGCCTCCTAAGTTCTATGCAATGGCTCAACCTCTATTAAGTGTACTTAGATTATAGGCGTTAATAGCTGTAGAAGGAAAGAACTTAGTAAGGTGGCCCTGCAAGGCTAAGGAAGGCCACACTAAGCCTACACCATGGTTGATTGTTACCATTTTGAAGGATGAAATAGAAAAGTGTATTCAAACTGGACTTTTGAAAGAATTCATGTACTGAGATAGTGGGCATCCTCCTAGAATGGAGGACAACACAAGGAACATAAAGAGGAGCAAGATATAAATAAAAGAGGTAACATGCTTAAAGAAATGAGTAGGCGTACATTCCTAATAAAGGAATAATTCATGTTATTTTAGGAGGATCTATTGGATGGGGACTCCAGTAGAACTCGAAAAGCCCATACTCGATTGTTTCAAGGATGTCTAGAAGGAAGTTTACTTGTTCACATAGTGGGAAGGGGCTTTTAGTACAAGTTAAACCTAGGGATTCAAAATAAACCTAGATGTCCCATAATGATTTGTTGGTTATTATTGCAACTAAGGTTAACTAGAAAGTTGTTAGGATCTTTGTGGATAGTGGCAGCTCTGTTGATATCCTTTTTTATGATATATTTAAGCAAATGGATTTAGGGGCCATTGAGTTAACTTTTATAGATGCTTCTTTATTTAGATTTTCAAGAGAAATTGTATACCTAATTAGGCTGGTGATCTTGCCTTTATCTATTGAAGTTGAGCTATTGCATAAAACTAGAACGGTTAAGTTCATAGTAGTAGATGCCTCATCCATGTATAGCATGATATTAGGAAGGCCTACTTTGAATGCTTTCCAAGCAGTGATAGTACATATCATATGAATATAAAATTCCCATTTTTGGGAATGTAGGAAAATTCGGAAGAGATCAAGGTGCTACCTAGAGATGTTGAAGCTATAAGAAAGTAACAAAAGGATAATATAGATATAAACTTTCCAGGATGCACGAGAGGGGAGATTCCATGCCAGAAGATCTTACTCTCTATGTGTAGCCTATTGAGGATTACTAAATATTAATTAGTAGAAGAAGATCCTAAAAAAACAACTCGTATCATGTATTAAATTTACAAACTATTGACAGGATAGTTGGTGGTATTCTTCATGGAGAAACATAGATGGTTTCTCTTTTCCAACATCTAGATCAACAAGTGATTTATCCAAACATTAGTATGTTCTACCTTAATGTCTATCTATGATGTAGGCTAGTCATGCAAAAGAAGAGGTATTTTAGGCCAGAAAAGGATGAGATTTTACAAAAGAAAATTGAGAAATTATTAGAAGCTGGACATGTAAGGTTGATTCTTGTCCAAGAATGGTTCTCAAGCATAGTTTTGATGCCCAAAGCAGGAGGAATGAGAGGATGTGAAACGATTTTCTAGACTTAAATAAGATGCATCCTAAGGATTACTATCCGCTCCATAGGATAGCTCAATTGGTGGACTCAACATCTAGATACGGATAGGTAAATTTAACGGCCGATTCTCTAGGCTACCAACAAATTCTTCTGACATTGAAAGCACACTTCACAGTGTTCAACTTTACTTTCAAACTTCGTCAAAGTGTTAAAAGTTTCCCTCAAGTCATATACTTAGTTAGTCCAACGCCTACTCTTCACTAATGTACTATCCATATTGATCTTTGTTTTTCTCTTGGTTTGAAACATGAACATGCTCTTCACTAGCTGCTAATAGGTGGCTCCTACATTCTTAAGTCCTAAAGACATAGCAACATAGCAGTAAGAACTTTTGGATGTTATAAAGCTTATTTGCTTACGATCATCGGGATGTAATGGAATCTGATAGTATCCATCAAGTTGAGCAGTTGACATCTAGAAGTTGATTTCACTAGCTGATCAATCCAAGGTAATAGTAAAAATCCTTAGGACAAGCTTTGATGAGGTCTCAAAAAATTGATGCATATTCTCCATTTATTTGTGCTTTTAAGAACTAAGAGTACATTGGATTTCCATTTAGGAAATTGTATCTCCACTACCCTGTACCCAATAATTTTTCTGCCTCGTCTTGATTGATGAGGTCTTTCTCAAGTCCAAAGTACCTCTTTTCTATTTTATTAGCTTGACCTAGGGATGAATGTTTAATTTGTGAACCACAACTTGTGGCTGTATTCCTATTAGATCTTTAGTTGAGAGGGAATATATTTCCAAATAATCCCTCAACAATTGAATCAACTGACCTAATATGCTTGATCTGGGATTAAAATTGGTCCTAGTTGTTTTCTCCGACTCTCTCGGGATAAACTCAATTAAGAGTAATTCTCCTACTAGCTTAACACATTGGGGCTACTCTGTCTTTCTGAATGTCCCTAATTCGACTTGATTTTGAGGCCTTATGTTTGAACTTAAACTATTATCCCTTTTTCTGATAACATCTACGTAACAATTTCTAGCCACATAATGCTCATCATTGATCTCTTCAACTAGCCTCCAACCACATATTTAAACTTCATATGGTGGGGAAAGGCCATTGCCATGGAATAAACTAAGCACGAACTTACTAAATATCACATCATAAGCTAAAAGGCATCTCCTACTAAAAATCTCACCATGTAAGCTTTGTGATGGACCTTAGCAAGACAAGTAAGACGACCTATCCTATGGACCAAATCGCTTCCCCTATGAATCTAAAGAGAGCTGTCTCTAACTATTCTAAAATGACATCTCCCAATTCCATCTCCTAAAAGACATTAAAAATAATATATCTGTCCAGCTATCATAGCCCATAATGATATAGGACAATTCATAAATTGCTATAGTGGTAGTGGTGACAAGCAGATCCTGGTGTGGGGCATGAACTTTATTTAGATCTTCTGAGCTGAATTGGACTATAAGCTCCACCATGACTTTAGCAATCTCCCCATTGGCTTGGTGAGCTATTTCTTGAGCCCATACTTTCCTAGCTTGATAGGTAGGGTCCATAAGATATCATGTGTATTACATCCCTAAGATGTTGATCACACCATGGCTAGTTGGGTGCATTCTATTCAGATCGCCTCATGCCCTTATTTCACTCCTCTAGTAGGTGTGAGCTGGCCTTCGCAAGTTCTCTTAGGTAGCTGGGTGTGGTCTGCCTTCCATAAACTCGTCTAAATATCCACCACGAACTAAATTTCCAACTTATTTTTTAGATGACCGCAATCCTCTATCATGTGTCCATATTCATTATAGAACATACAGAACCTATTTGAACTAGGTCGGTCAAGAGATTCTTTCAACATCCAAGGCTGCTGAAGTGGTGGTTTGGGCTCAATGACTTGCATAACCTATTCTGTTGACATCTTCAAAGGGGTATATTGTTCTAATTTTTGTAGAAACAGAGCATTCCTTACTTTCTCTTCATAACTGGCTTTTTTTGCAGAGCCAGTCTCCTCTCGTCTTTCCTTCCTCTTCTTTCTCAATTCCTTTAATTTAGCATTATAAGCTTTTTTCTCATGCACATAGTTCTTAGCTTTTTTCAGTAAATCTTAACAACTGTTCATCAGTTTCTTAACAAGTTTTTGAAGAGAGGAATAAGGTAAAGTTCCCATGTGAAAGCACTGGCTGGTACCTCTAGTATAGCTAACAATGTTTCTAGAGTAGCAGTGAAGTACTTAACAAACCCTTCGAGTGTCACAATTTTCCCTTGCCTTACTTAAGCAAACTCTAAACATTTCTCTTGTACTATTTGTTACTAGTGAATTAGCAGAGAAATTTTCTCAAAATGTTTTCGAAGTTATGTATAGAATTTGTGGGAAATTAACAAAACCACCATTAGGCTATCCCTCTAAGGTCATTAAAAATACTCGACATTCATCCCATCTGTAAATTGGTATAGTAATGCTAAGTTCTCAAATTCACATAGGTGGTCTACTAGTCGAACCGCCTAGAATACCTCAGTATGGAAAAAGATTTGTAGCTGACTAGCAATGAGTTTGCTAAGATGGAATCTCCAAAAAGGGAAGACTTTCTGACCTCTCTAGGTTCTCGTGGTATCTACCTCCTTATCTCCACTATTTCCTTCCTCGTGTCTTCCATCTCGATTGTGATATTTGCTTGGGAATTTCTCTCTACCTTCCATGTCTGGGTTGAATCGACATAAAAGTCTTAGTTGCAACTTCCACATCAATAAAAGGTTTGTGTTGTCCTTTAGGTACAGGTTCTTGAGGAGGGTTGTAAGCCAGGGCTTATCCCAACTATCGCGTGTGAGTAGGTAGAACTGGGGCCAGCATTACTTCTTGGGCTATAGGAATAGGCTTGCACACCCATAATAGGTTAGCCAAAATAGTTCCTTGCGCCACTAACCATGAAATTGAAGTTGCAAGTTGGCTTGAGATAGGAGACCCTCCCAGCAGTGCTGGACATAATACGACAATGCTGACCGCTTGCACTACTTGAACGAGTATTGGTAATGGTGCTATAACGGTCTTAGTTGGGGGAACCAGTGCAAACATAGGCACCAGGAGGGCCAACATAAGTGGAGGAACAACAATTCGGAGGCTAGTCTAAGTAGTTAAGGTGCCAGGGTTATGGCTGGTAACAGAGCCTGTCTAGCTATTTGTGTTGTCATAATGGTATTGTGGCAAATATAAGCCCCATCAGTTGTTCAACCATCATCTATCCCACTACTAAGGAAGGTGCGGGGACCTATTTTGTCAACATGAATGGCAGGTGTCAATACAGCTTGAGAGGTTTAGAAAGTGCTACAACCTGAGAAGTAGTCAGTGTAGGTCCTCTATCTCTCCTCCTCTATATTCCTTGCCAAATCACTCATCCTCACCCCTTACACCATAATATTGAACAATCAAAAAATCTAACTACTAAAACCTTCTGACAAATAGTGCCAATTAATGCAACACAAAATTAGCACCAATAAGAATAACTACCAAAATCAAAAAATCAACACACATAAATCACCTAAAAATGAATTGTGCATTTATTATAATGCTTCTCAGAATGTCTTGAGGCATATATTAGTGTATTTATACATACAACCCCCTTTCTCAAATCTCAGATGGGGTTTCTGTCTTATCTCCGGAGCCTAAGTCCATTATTTTTGCAATTGCCCATAATCCTGATTTTGTCAGCATGTTATCCACTATTTTAGTTAAGCCTCTACTCTATCTCCCAGTATTCCTCGAGTGAGTATCCCCAGCTTCTCTCTCTTCCTTAATGTTCAGTGAACTGAGATGCTTCAGTTCCACACATTGGTTTTACCACCTTAAGGACTCCAGTCGACTACTTATTTAATTGTTAAGGTTGAGTAGCTTGAATTCATATCTCGTGTCGATTGGTTGATCAGCTCAAGCTATCCACTTATGCATGCTCTTAGGTTTGCCTTGGGGCTTGGGCTTTTATCTAACTTGGCTTTGAAAAACCTGTAGTTGGGCTGATAGGTTGGCCTAAACCTCAAGCCCAACTGTAAGGCGGGTATCACCAAACAAACACACACACACACATAAATATATCTATATATTATAATACATCATTATATATTATATATTTATGTATATACACTACAAGAAAATTGGCATTTAGTAGCACCAATTGGTGACATTTTACAATATAAAGATACAAAAAAGTATTGTGGTGATAATTATAAAATAATACCACTATAATTTAATATTTGATGGCATTTGATTATTAAATGACAAATAAAATAGTGACATTTGATTGAAAATACCAAGATAAATGTATTTCAAAGGCATTTAACTAGTGTCACTAATTTTTTTTTTTAAAAATGCCACTGATATGTAGTTATACTATCATTTGAAAAGAAATGTCAAGGTACTTAATGATACTAACTATATAACCCTCAGAAAGCCATAGATCTGGAAGATGGGAGGGTAATTCAATGGAGACCATTTGCTCTTTTTTTGTGGCTGGAAGAAAGTGTTGATCAAAGGCTGATGCTTGGACATATTCTTTGACCTGCATATTGGAAGGATTGATCAAGCCTTTTACAGTTCTGGTAAAGGAAAATTTTGGTTTGGAGAAAGCATTGTATGGATTGATAAGAGGAAGGTTGGTAAGGGGAAATTTTTCATTTTTAGGTGAATAGGTAATTTCATATAGAGAATCTATCTTAGAAGCATTAGATTTTCAAAAACTAGAATTAGGAACTATGGAAGAGGAAGAAGAAGAGGTAGTAGGCCTGGGTAGTAGACTATCCATGGCTCTAATACCAGATTGAAGCTGGTATCTTATCAAGGTATGACTCTGCTAATAAACAAGCCTCAACTGTGGGCAACAACAAGAGCGTGCCCTCTTATGATAAGATACTTGCTTCGTTCAGGATCAAAGTTCTAAAAAGAAACTAAACAGAAATGAAGAAAATAAAATTTTTTCTGATGCAGAGGATCCTTTTAAGGCAACTGCAGAGCATACTCGAATTTTATGAAGAAGATGAAGAGTTATAGATGATTTCAATTTTTGAAGTTAAAAGAAAATGTACGATGAACAAGATAATATGTAGAATTACAATGCAGAAAAATTGAAGAAACATTCTGAAAACACAAAAGAAATTTTATTTAGCTTTCTCCAATTTATTTTGCCCTCCAAGTATCAAGACCCATCCTTTTATAGAGGGATTGGTACTGTTTGAAAAGTACAATGCTAGACAAACGACAAAAAAAATATCAGACACTCTTTAGACACCTAGTACAATTATTTTTTACTTTTTTGGACTAATAGGACAATAATGCTAATAAAGCATGTAGTAGTACAACACCTCATCATATTCAGTATAATAATTTATGACAGCACACTAGACTTAGTACAATAATTCACATCATGATAAAAAGCCAGGGGGAAAATGACCAAAAACATCAGTTAATTTATTTTGATAGGGAATTCCAGCTAGACGGTTGCCAGGTTCAACTGAAAGTCCCATCTTTTCCCACCATTGACGCTGGCTATCAAGTTCGTATGGATCCTGGGAATCAATGAGCATGTCATCGTTATTGCCATCATCATCTATATTTTCTTTTCCCTTGGAGGTGAAGTAGAAACAATAGAAACAACAGGGAATGAACAAGATTTTATTGCAGCAGAACTTTGTGGAATTTGATTATGAGAGAGGGAATTTCATCTAGAGTTGAAATATGATTTAGAGGTTCCCCACATGGAATCAGCAGTAACTTTAACCATTTCATTGTGGAATTGTTCAAAATATGCTCTGGCATCATCTTGGAGTTTGATTGCATAATCAACTAGAAGTTCTTCCCATGGAGCATCTTCATCAAACTTAGGCCAGATTTGAGATGGAATAGTTGAATTAAACTCTTCCATTTACCTTTGAAGCTCTCTTATCTCATCCCCATGATCATAAAATTCTTTGTTAAGAAAATAAGGAAAAATACCATATTCTTAGACTGAATAGAAGTATGGTAAATTATGAATATGGGGAGAACTTTGTCGGGAGAGAATATAGATAACAGAGGAATTTTCAGTAATGTTCCTAATTAATTTGATTTGAATAACCTTGAACATTTTTATCCAAATAGACAATAGGTAAAACCACTCAAGAAATGTTTTAGCAGAAGGATATTCTTCAAAATAATCAAACCACCCACAATGAAGTTCTGCAAACCACTTGATAGACTGTTTAATAGGGAATTCAACTGCAATTTTCCACTGCTCTAGCATATACCAAAGTAAACACAGGCGTTCTTTTGAAAACATACGATGAAATAGACTTGAGACACTAAACAGAGTAAAGAATGGAAAATCAGGGTGAAATCCTAAACCACCAAATGTATATAGACCTATTTTTCTAACAATGAGAGATTGATATTTTAACATAAGTTTCTTTGCTCTTGATTTAATAGTTTTGGTTTTTATTAAATCAAAGAGCTCAGGAGGAAGACTTTCAAGAGGAAAATTTTGAAAAGAATTGGTATTGGATAGATTAGAAGGGGAAAACAGGCAAATAATGAGAATGTGATTCCTAGGAATGATTGGAAGAGTACGTCTGGATAGAAAACCAGCAAGAATATTGATTTTACCTTTGATGTGGTTAACGGTGAAAGAGAACTGGGAAAACCATTCTGCCCATCTAAGAAGTTGTCTGGATGGAAGTGTGTTGGGTTTGAAACTCAATATCTTTGGAAAGGTACTCATATCCATCTCAACATGAAAGTGATGACCAACCAGATGAAATTGGAACTTTTCTATGCCTCTTTTAACTGCTAAAATTTCTTTGTAGGTTGAATGGTAATGTTTTTCAATAACCTTGAAAGAACCGCTTTTGTATCCACAAATATTCCTTTTGCCATTAATTTCTTCAAGCAACACAGCAGCCCAAAAAGATTCACTTGCATCTGTTTGAAGGATTCTTTTACCATCTGAAGGAATCTGCAATGGGGGTAACTTCTGGATGATCTTTTTGATGGCACACACAGCTTTCCTATGAGCAGAAGACCATTCTGGAGGATTTTTCTTTAACATATCCTGTAAAGGCCTAATAATTGATGCAAGCTTGGGAATGAAATCTGCAGCATAATTGATAACTCCCAAAAACTGTTGAATTTGCTGTTTTGATTGTAAGTTATCAGGAAATTTGAGCAATTTGAAAGCAATATATGGATGCAAAGAGTATTGTCCTTCTTTGATATGCATGCCCAAAAATTCAATTTCTGGATGTGCAACGATCATTTTCTTTTCAGCAAGCGTAATTCCATAACTTCAAACCAATTCTCCAAAATGATGAAGAAGATAGGAATGTGTTTTCAAATCTCAAGAAAATAGGAGAATATCATCAATATAGATCAGAACATTTGGAAACAAGAATTCGAAGATTTTGACCATTACTTTTTGAAACAACGAAGGGGCTATTTTTAGTCCAAATGGAAGAACAGTCCACTGAAAATGAGCATTTGGAATACCAAAGACTGTTTTATATCGGTTATCAGGATGAACACCAATTTGCCAAAATCCAGCTTTTAGATCAAACTTTGAAAACATGTTGACTTTGATCAGGTTAGAAAATAAATAATTTCTAGTTTGGAGAGGAAACGTTTCATCTGCAAGGAAGTAGTTAAGCGGTTTGTAATTAATAACAAGTCTCATCTTTCCTTTAGCCTGTTCTGACCTTTTATTAACATAGAATGCTTGACTAGCCCATGGAGAGTTTTGTGGACTCAATAAGACTTTCATCTCGTAATTGGGTTAATTCTTTGAGAGCCAACTCCATCTATTCAGGTGGTATTCCTGGGTGACTTGCTTTTGTAGGATTAACATTTACATCCTTCTTAAATGGCAGCTATACAAAAAACTCTAAATTTTTCCAAAGAGGATGTGTGCATTTATGAAAGAATTCTGAATGAGATTCTGCAAAACAATCTCTTACTAGACTGGCATGAATTTCAAAAATGATGTCAACAGGGGAGGTAATATTATACTGTGGTTTGATATAAGGAAGAAAATAGGATTTAAAATGAAGACCCTCAGGTTTTAGAACAACTTTTTTCTCCTACAATTGTTTAATAATATCAAATCCAATAATAATATCTATTTCGGGTAGGGTAGAACCAAGGAATTTGTGGGTTAAAGATAATTCAGGAAAAAACTAAATTTTAACAGGTTTGCTAATTAAACCAACAGACAGTGTTTCACTATTAGCAACCTAAAAAACTTCATGATGTTTTTTCCAAAAAGAGGCAGGGAGTTTATTTGGATTGAGAATAGAATTGGAAGCTCCTGTATCAAGTAATCTAACAACAGTTATTGGATTATCAAATTTTTGAGGAATAATTTGTACCTGGACAAAAGGTACAGCAAGAACCAATTCAATCATCTTTATCCCAAAAATTGGAAACATTTCCTCAGTAGTTTCTGCACCAGAATCTGAATCGTCATCAAAAATTTCTTCAAGAGCGAACAGAGTTTGTTCAGAAGGCTTTGCTTCCTCAAAGAAGATAGACTCTAGATCATCTTACTCAAGATTGCACTGCGTGAGCTGAAAAATCTCCTTGAGAATCTTATCCCTTCTTTTGTTCGTACAAGATTTCGCCCAATGTCCTCGCTTATGACAAATATGGCATCTATCTCCTTTATTTTTTGTGAACTTTCTTCAAAAGAAACGCCTTCTTTTCTTGGGCATCCATTGTTGATTGTGTTTCCTTGATCTCCTATGATGCTTGTAGGGCTTTTTCGGACAATGGCACTTTTTTGTTTTACATTTGATCTGCAAATCTTTTCGATCACATTCCTTAGAGAATTTCTTTCCTGTCTCCTTAAACTCTTTAAAGAACTTCCAATTATTCCATAACCTGTTAAGAGCTTTGAACACAAATTGATAGACTTCTCCCAAGAAAATTTTTGCAAGAGTTTTCCCTCGAAGTTCAATTAATTTCAAAGCTTCTTGACCAAGAGACTCAGTAATAGAATTCAAATAGGCTTATTTAAGATTTGGATTGTCCATCCCACCAAGAATATAAAACCTTTGTGACATTCTTTAGAAATATTTTTTCAAATCTTTTCTTTTGAATAAACAGCACCTCATTTTGAAAAACTCCTCTCTGGCCGCATCAACATAGTTCTGATATTGACCAAGAAACTTAACATAGATATAATTCATAAAAGTTTCTATGTTTGGTGAGTTTCTAGCTTGGATCTGTCTATATTTCCCAAGGCATACCACCATTCTTTCAGGGTACCAGTCATCTTTGCTATAAAGCCATTAATCACTCCTGTGAGTGTAGCATTTGACCTTTGAAGTTCAGTGACACACCAAGACATCATCTCATGTATACGTTGTTGCCATTGTGAAGGTGGAATGTCATCAAACGTAAACATGGATCTTGATGATATACTGTTGTAACCTTCATCTAGTTCTTGGATGTGAGGTTCCCTGTGTCTCTGTTCTTTTTGTTGAGTGGTTTCAAGTTCATCTTCAACGACTGGTTCTTCAAGAGTCTGAAAGGGTTGATTCATATAAAGATATGGCATATCCTCTGATAGATCTTCTGAGTCGCGGAGATCACTAATATTTTTTGGAGACATTGATACAATGGTTTGCCAAGGTGCATTGGGTTTATTTTTCTCAAAATCAACAGATTTTTTGAGAAACTCTATTAATGGATTATCAGTGGAAGGACCTTGTAGCATGAATTGATGAGAACCTGACTTTAAGGTGACAGGACTAGTTTCTTTTTCTTCTGGTGGATTTGTAACAATTGGAGATCTGTGTTTCCTCTTATATTCTTCTGGTGTGAAGAATGAAGAGGAGTCCCCAAATATTTTTTTAAAATTTTCCAAGCCATGAAGAAGTTGTGACACTACTAGAAATGTAGAAGAAGGTTCTGGTATGCTCCATATGGAATCTCTTTGATACTATTCTTCAAGAGATCTGAGTTGGGTCTTAAGGGATTTGATCTCATGTTCCTTGTGGGCAAAAGGTTGAGACTGTTGAAGAAGA
>JACGDI010005719.1:752909-769605 GCA_014898725.1 Jacaranda copaia
GCTTGGCCTCCTTTGTAGACTGATGATTTTTCTCATAGGCAGTAATCCACGTCTCTGGAATCAATTTCTGCAACTCCTCCTTTGGAATTTGTCTGGGCACATATGTACAGCTGCGAATATGATTGGTATCAACAGAAATGAGCAAGGCATCATCTGTTTCCTGTGGGAAGGCAAAATCAATGGAATGATTTTGAATTCTGTACACCATTTGATAATGAAGAGTTGTTGAATATGTTGTAGCCGTTGGAACTACACCATTTATAGTGCAATGACATACAAAAATAATATAGTGATAATAAAAAAAAATGTCACAATAACAAAATATGTACTGGCATATGATTATTAATTGACATATAAAATAGTGACATTTGATTAAAAATGCCAATATAATTTGAAGACATTTAACTAGTACTACTAATATTTTTTTTTTTAAATGTCACTCATATTTATTTATGGTGTCATTTAGAAAATTACCACAAAATAGTTAGTGTTACTAATTTAGTGACATTTAGTAGTATCATGACACACATAAGTAATATGGTGATAATTGTTGAAAAATGTCACTATAATACAAAATATTAGTAGCATTTGATTAATAAGTGACCAAACAAAATAGTGACATTTGATTTAAAAAGGCAACATAAATATGTTTGCAAGGCATTTAAGTAGTGCCACTAATTTTTTTCATAAAAAATGCCAATCATATTTATTTATGGTATCATTTATAAAAAGTACTGCAAATTATTTGGTGACACTAATTTGACACTGTTTTGAAGCATAGTGGCACATTATTATATAGTGATAGAAATTAAAAATGCCACTATAATATAATACTTGGTATTAATTGATTAATAAATTTTATAAAAATGTAATTTTATTGAAATTATTAACATAACTATATGTGAAATGCGTTTAACTAGCATCACTATTTTTTTCTTTAAAAACAATACTCATATATAATTTAGTTATGGTGTAACATGAAATAAATATCACAAAAATTTATATCTTATCATAATGTATTGATTAAATTAACTACTTAATATAATTTAAATGTATCACCTAAATTAACCATGTTTTTCAAGAAGTACAAACATTTAAGTTTTTGACCCTTTTTTTCTCCTCACATTTACATTATTTTTTTTGAATATTTTCTCTCTAAATTTAATGTCTCTCACTTTTGCAAATTTGTTATTTAATAAAACAATTTCAAGCATATATTTAAATAATTGATAAAATATACTTTTAATGTATAAAAATATAATAATATTTTTGAAAATTTATAATGAATATTTGGTAGGTAATTTGGTGGTAAACTCATATCTTTTCAAGTAAGATGTTGCAGGTTCGAATCTCATACAAAACGATTGGATCATGTTGGAATTTCATATATGGGATGCTAGAGGCAGATTAAGATGCCACTCATCAAAAGAATTGTTTTGCTATTTAATTTAGCATATTATTTAATTAATTCTATAGGATGCTAATATGTCATTTAAAGGAATATTTTGCGGCATTTTAACATCACTATATGCAATTTTTGTAGCACATTAGCATGTCATTTAAAAGTATTTTTATGACATTTTAACGTGTTATTTATTGTATTTTTTGTGCATATTATCTTGTCATTTAAATGAACTTTTGTAGCATTTTAACCTGCCACTACATGTAATTTTTAGTGGCATATTAGCATATCATTTAAAATAATTTTTAATGGCACTTTAATATGTTATTTAATATATTTTCCATAAAATTTTAACATATCATTTGGTGCAATTTTTGTTGCATTTTATTAATACCAAAATAAAGGTAATTTAGTGACATTTACACCTTGAGCTATAGCACTACAAATGATATTTTTAAAAAATATTATTAAATATAAAAGTGTGATAGCCCATGCCCTATGGTGGGTTAACCTTTTGGCCGGTCGTATTGCCCTCCATAAGCAACAACAACATGATTGAGTTTTTGCATCTTGAAAGGGGCAGCCAATCGAAGGCATCATAATTAGCGCACCCAATTTCAGGTTACATAATTTACGTTTGCACTAAATGCACCGAGCAAGTAGCTTATAAGCATTTAATGCTACAGATCTGTAATTTCTCAACTACTCTTACTCTTACGCATGAATCTTGCCTTCAATTCTTTACTTCATCAACCGCCTCATTTATTCCAGTAGTTGATTCACTAAATTAACAAAGCTGCAATATGGCCTTATAATTCAGTCCCATCCTAGCAAGCTTAGTCTCCCACATAATGTGGGAGATCAGGAGTTCGAACCTAAACGGGCTCCTGATGTGTGCGTGTGTATAAATTAAAAAAAAAAAAGCTTAGCTCAGGGCCCCCTTCACCGTTCTCATCATATATGCATGTGAGTTTCTTCTGATGACAGGTGAGAAATCAAACGTATTTCTTAGTCCAGTTGTAGTAATTCGATCACGCAATTTCCATATCGTGTCATATTGTCATTCTCATAATATTGATCACTACTCAACACCAACCAAAACTTTTACCATTACACTCAATTATATAAACCAGCTCAAACAGCAGCACTACTAAGATACTAATAAAAAATGGCCATTTCCTTCCCATTTTCCACTCCTCATACCGGCCAGCTCATGGTCATCCTCATCAGCATACTAATCTTCTCTTCTTCGGCGTATGCTACGAGCCGCCCTCGCCCTTTCAAGAACGTGTATGCCTTCGGTGACTCATACACCGACACGGGCAACACCCGGTCCAACACCGGCCCAAGCGGCTTCATGTTCGTATCCAACCTTCCATACGGCCGCACATTCTTCCACCGCCCCACCAACCGGTACTCTGACGGCCGCCTAACGATCGACTTCGTGACCCAATCCTTGTCCCTCCCATTCTTGCCGCCTTATCTAGACCAAAAGGCTGATAAATCAGCTGGTGTCAACTTTGCTGTTGCTGGATCAACGGCTATAATTCATAATTTCTTTGTGAAAAACAATATGACTTTGAACGTTACTCCACAGTCTCTTCAAACTCAGCTGAGTTGGTTCGACAAGTTCTTAGAAGGAAAAGGGTGTAAAGACTCGGCGACCACACCAAGGGAGTGTGGGGCTGTGTTTAAAGAAGCATTAATTTGGGTTGGTGAAATTGGGGCCAATGACTATGCTTACAGCTTCGGATCTTCTGTTCCTACCAAAACCATCCAACATCTTGCCATTAATAGTGTAACTGCCTTTCTGCAGGTAAATTGAATGCACTTTCCATTATGTGCATATATATAGCATTAATGGATTTATTCCAGAAAATTTATTACTGTTTTAGATGTACAAGTGCGTAGTTAATTCATGGCTGCATTTTTTAAAATCTTGGAATATAATTGGAGTAAAAATTAAAAAAAAAAAAAATAGACCATATACCTTGGTTTTCGAGATGAACATGTTACATTTAATTTTTATAATTTTTTCATTAGCTTCAACTGCAAAAACATAGTACGTACCCAATTTGGGAACATATTTAATGATTTTGACCATATTGACTGGTGATTAAATAATAAAATTGATATATCATATAAGAAATCGCCAGTTCACTAATGGAGAGTCTTGTGACAATCAAGGTTTCATTAATTGTGATGAATTTTTAATAAATTATTATCGATTAAAAAAAACAAAAATAAATATTAGTACTTGTGAGTTATATGAAGAATTTCTATTAATATAAAAAGTCCGTCACAAATTTCATATTTTTAAATATTGTAATTAAATGATTTTTCAGTACATAGCGAAAATTCTATCATATATCTAATTTTGTGAGATCCAATTTATTTTTATCACAAAATAAATTGATAATAAAGTAAGTATTAATGGATTTGTGGAATAAATCCATTATAGAACCATGTTTTCTAACAAATTTCATTAAATTTGTGATGGGTTTTTTTGTTGGTAAAGGAGTGTTTTCTAGTAGTGGATGAAAATAATGAACTATTCGTGGAAATGTGAAAAATTGTGGATCATTTTTTAGTGTACATGCAATAGCAAACCTGAAGACGTGCGTACGTATCTGATCCTCTTGGCACTCGGCATTGGGACTTCAGGATAACTTATTAATATATATATATATATATATGTATATATAGGCTATCAAAATATGGACATAACTGAGAAAAAAATATTTTATTTGAATAATATAATGTTCCTAATTCCAAAATGTTAATTATTCTGGATATAGGCATTGCTGAAAAAGGGTGCGAAGTACGTTGTTGTTCAAGGGCTACCGCCAACAGGGTGTCTAACGTTGTCCATGTATCTATCTCCTTCAGACGACAGAGATAGTGCGGGCTGCGTAGCTAGTGCGAACAAGCAAAGCTACACTCACAACACAGCCCTCAAAGCCAACCTGGATTTCTTCAGGAAACAATTTCCACAATCTGTCATAGTTTACGCAGACTACTACAGCGCTTATCTGACGGTAGTAAAGAATGCAAACAAGTATGGATTCAAGGAGCTTTACAAAGTCTGCTGTGGATATGGTGGTGGAACATACAATTTTGACTATGTTAATGCCTGCGGTTCGCTTTCCTCTAAGTCGTGTGCGAACCCTTCTCGGTATATCAACTGGGATGGAGTTCATCTTACTGAAGCCATGTACAGGGCCATGGCGGATGCGTTTCTGAATGGGACATATTCTCAACCGCCCTTTAGTTCTCTGCTGAGCAAGAAACAGAAATCAGGATGATCAAAAGAGAATTAGCTTCATTTTTGTCAGTTGACACGGGGTTTTGTGAGCCTTTAATCTTTGCAAGTAAAAGATGTTGGTATATTATGCATGTGCACCGGTATGTTTTATTTATTTATTACAGTAGCATAATTTAATATTAATTAATTAACATCGAACCAATTATGTATATGAGAAATAATATACACAAGCAAAAAAATAAGTAAAGCATAAATATTAGTCGAGAGTTCAAACCGAAAGCAACAAATTGATAATCAAATCAATATTGAGTCGAGGCCAATACGAACACAGCTTCCTTAATGTTTTATTCACCTCCCACTAGTGTCTGAGGACTGTTGAGGAACAACCTCCTAAGATGTAACAACTCCGAACAATCAAAGACGGCACTCTTATGGGCTGAACCTCCAAGCCAAACTGAATTGAACTTCTTGTGCTAAATGAAAAATGTGTGTGTATGTATGTGAGATGAATGCCTAGAGTGCTAGAATGCATGTGTATATTTTTCTTAATTTTATGACAATAGATAACACCTATATTTATAGGATTAAAGTGTTTATTCCTATAAGACATGTGTTTATCTCTATAAGACATATTCCTAATTCTGTCAGACTAAATAAAGATTGTGACCTTTATCTTTAATTTGAAAAGACATGGGTCACAACCTTTTAAGAGAATTTGATATAACTGTTAGAAGAATTAATTTCGGTCTCCAAAACCCGAAACTTAAAATAATTCAAATAATAATTATATAGAATAATTATTATTAAAATTTTCGGATTATTTTGTACACCACCCACTCACTCCCACGTCTTAGTAATGTTAGCACATGGCTAACTCTTTAGCTCAATTTGCTCATTCAATATCTCATTAATTTTAACACTAAAATATTTTCTCAACAAGACAAATTATTTTATTTCCGTGCTAAAATTCTAACAAAAGATGACCAGTTGAGTTGTTTTGTAACTGAGAGGAGATCATATATATATATATATATATATATATACTTACATCTGTGGTGGTTGTAGACGATTACTCGAGAATCCGACAATGAATTGACCCTTTTCTTGGTTTGCTTAAATACTATATATATATATATACTTACATCTGTGGTGGTTGTAGACGATTACTTGAGAATCCGACAATGAATTGACCCTTTTCTTGGTTTGCTTAAATACTTTGCCATCCTGAAACAGTAGAATTTTTAATCAATAGCTTTCGAAAGAAAATGATTTATGCATCCTATAACGAAAGGATGGCGTTAGAGCTAGCTCTTAAAAATTCATATGCTCCACTTACATGTACTTTAGAAGCATTTACATATATAAAACTATGACAACAGATAAATATGATACATTGAGATGTACTGTCGAGTCTAATCGGTTCGATCCTTAAAAACTCATCAGTATGTGCCATTGTCTAGTGCACTTCGTAAGAATGACCAGGGCTAAATTATTTTTAATAGCTGTGATCACAAACCACTCACATATGCTTCCGGCTCATTGGGCTGGTACATATGTGGCTCGTAAAAAATAGTGATAAATTGATCGAAACGGTTGTTTGAAAATTGAAAATACCATTGCAACGGTATTAAATAGTTTCAAATTTGGAACCAAACATATCGTATCGAATGATATGTTGATCTAAGAACAGCCACAATCTCATCTATTTAACTATTTATAATATATTTATTCAAGTTTTTCTTTTTCCAATTAAAAGATAATACAAAATATGATCTAAACTATTTTTTTTGTGTTGTTTAATAAATTTTGCATGTAAATCTTTCCTAATATTTAAACATAAGATTATATATAGTAACATTCACCACAAGAAAACATCCCTTCAATGACGAACTTTGTGATGAATATGATTCCATCACAGTTTTAAGACTGGCCTTTAATGGATTGCTAATGAATTTTTACAAAATGAGCAAAAATATATATATCAATAATCACACTTGTGCTAAAGAGTTTGTGTTGAGATAAAGAGACCATCACAAATTTTATAACTCTAAACATGATTTTTTGATCCATAATGGAAATTCCATCACAGAATTAATTTTGTATCTGACTTTATTTTCGTCACAAAACCAATCAGTGATGAAGCATATATTAACGGTTCGTAATACAAGTTCATCATAAACTTAATGAAATATGTCACATAACATGGTTCATCACAAATCTAATAGTATATACTTTGTTATTGATTAGGTCTATGACAAAAGTAAAATGTGTCATAGAACTAGTTTGTGATGGAATTTCCATCACAAATTTAAGAATCCATATATATATATATATATATATATATATTCTCTTCATATTCGTCACAAATATCATTATTAATATATTTTTTTAAATTTATTAATAATCTATCAAATATCCATCACAATTATTTTCGAACTGTAAAGAAACCCTTTGCATTACATATTTTCCATTAGTGAAGGATTGTTTTCTTGAATTTTAGGCAAGCTATTTAAAATTTAAGTTTGAATATTTGAAGACACTTTTACAAGTATTAATAATTTTTTTTATCTTTTTTTTTTAAGTATTTTAACTTAAAAAAATAAAAATAAAAATATTATTCCATGGTGCCGCAACATTTGCCAGTACCTACGGGAACCTGTATATAGCATTAATTTGTCATCGGTTTCTTTTCAAAGCACCTCAGAGGCGAGTTCAGAGAACACATATTTCAGCGAAGATCTTCAGAATATAAGCATTTCTTGACCCAAATTTGCAAAAAGTCAAAATTCGCTAGTAGATTCACTTTAAATTTTATATATGCACGTGCAATTGTAATATTAGAAAATATATTTGTGCATATATGTAATGATTATGTTGTTTTGGGGAATCAGAAGAAGCATATTTTGTAGATAATTTTTTGGGTGTTCTGGGATGCATGTGCTCTTGTAGAGGTAAACCGACACGTTTGGTTTCATTTTTTTCATTGAAAAATATTTTGAGAAATCAGAAAACTAGCCCAACACAAGAAGTTTTTGGGCGAAAGATAATTTATTTCACAAGTATTAATTAGAGATTTTGTCAATTAATCGCCGACGCTAATTGCTACGTCCAACCTTTTCATTATGTTACAACTAGATATTCGATATGCTGATAAAATAGGTTATCAAGAGCGAGGTAGTAAATATTTTTTCTCTCGTTGTAGCGAAAACAATCTTGTTGTGCATACAGCATACTTATACGTGGCACAGTGTGAAGAGTGAAGTCACTTGATATCAATGTGGCATTACTAATCAATAATGAGTTACAGGCCGTAAAAAGTAAGTTAATTTACAGGGTGTTAAAAGAAACTCCATAAGCTTTTGAAAATATCTTACGAGGTGTTCGAGAGCTTATAAAATGCCAAAAAATATTTAATAATTTTTTTTTCTTTTTAAAATGGCATATAAGCTCCTAAAATAAGATGAGAGTCTTATAAGCTCTTCTTAAAAGTTAATAAGTTTCTAACCATACAATTAAAATGCCCAAAGAATGCAAGTATCATTAGACAATACAATCTTATAAATGTACAGTCTTGCAGATGTACTAACTTTGGTGCGATACACTACTGTTTTGGAATATCTACGGTTCATAGAAAAGTTCTAAGCTAGGGAAATATTGTGCCAAGACCTTCTATAATTTGGTTGAACCACATTAGTGCACACTTGATGTGTATAATACAGAACAACTTGCAAGACATAGCTTTTGCTCAAGTTGCAGAGCTTCGCCCTTGCTAAACAATTGCCCATGTGCTCCCAAGGTTTTACAATGCCATTATACTTTGGTAGTTGGGATATCTCCAGTCCCATAGGGAGTGCTTCTAGCATGGTTCGAGAGAAAGGGCTACGCCAAGGGAGAGTGATCGCTAAAAATTAGTATCGGCTTCCTGCTCTTCTAGGTGGTTGCGGTGTCAAAAAATGTATGTAAACTTCAATATCTACTAGCACATGCATGGAAAGCATGTGTTTTCTTACTAAGGCAACGGAAAAGGATGAGGAATGGCATCACACTCAAGGTTGGCTCTTTGCTTAGTTCTCTTTAGGGTGGGGGTGAGGGGAAAAAGCCACCTAACACTGATGTGAGGATTGTTGTAATCTTGAAGACAGCATTCCAAGTATACTAGGCGGCTACTTTGGCTATAATTTGAGTATCAATCTCCAGTATGGTCTTCAACATCTTCTAGATCATTGCCAACTATAGTCTCCAGAAGAAGATACATGTTATGCATATGTCTTCTCTAGATTGATCATGCATCAAGAGCCAATTCTGGCTTTGATCATTGTAATGCTTTAGGTTAGGCTAAAGTGTTGACGAATAGGAGCATGAAAGGGTCTCTTGGGTAAGCATAGGTGAAATTAACTCATCCCTTCTGTTTCTTATTGAACTCGGTATTAGCATCACATGATCCAACTATTTTGAATATTAGGGTCGCCATGCATACTCTGCTTGCTGTAGCTCATTTGCGTTCCCCTTAAAGTTTAGGTTTAGGAAGGCAATGACTCTAATAGTCCTCAAAAGATCTCTATGTTAACTCTCCAAGCCCCATTGGTCTTTCTCTTTCTACCTTGAGTTTCAACGGATATGAGGTTTCTTGCACCGGCATCCTCATTCTTTGGTTACAATGAACAAAGGTTTTAGCAGTTAACTACTTCATCATAGCTTGAATGGCAATGCTCTCTGGGAGGTTCTCCACGCTTCCTATGTGACAAGCAAGACAAGTTCTCCAGGAGGAGGAGCCTACTACACTGGTGCCTCCTCAAGTGTTGATCGCATGATAAGAGTAGGGTTTAGCATTAGACCAGGTCGCACTTATTACTATGACCCTCCACATTCTCCAATGCTAGGGTCACTTATTAAGTTCACGAGCTCTACACCTCGTTTACATCCTCAACATTTTTTCTTCTTCCTTTAAGTTTTCACAAATAGCACCACAATAATGTTGCTCGAAAATGGAGTGAGGTCTTTTCTGGAAAATAGTATAGTGTTGATTCGTCTTTTCAGAAATATACATAGAGAGATCTACTCTTCTCAAGAGTTTTTCCACTTTGAGAAATTTAAAAAAAAATGATAATTTGTGTTCCATTTTTCTTTGGAACTTGATATTTATAGATTTTAGTCTTGATAGACTTACGCTCATTATAGGTTTTCTGCCCTCTTTATAAGCTTTCCTTGTTCTTTAGGCTCTCTGACTTATTTACTTAGTTAATTAATTTTAAGGTTGATTCATTATTTTTAGTCAAATTACTAAAATATCCTTTAGTCCAAATTTAGTTACATCAATTATGTTATGTGTTCCACTATATGTTCGATTTAATTAATTTTTTTGGTGTAATGAGATTAAATATTAAAGAAAGACGTTTTCAAAAAATAAATTTAATTTTACATCTAAAGAAAGTAATTAATCATTTAAAAATTTTTAAGTGAAGGATAATATGGTAAATGCATGATTCTTGTTTGGAATTTTTTCAATAGAGTATATTTTAGAGGGAGGATATGGTAATTACCAAATTCACAAAGCGGAGAATAGTTTACTATTTTGAAGTCTAGGTAATCAATTTTAGGAACATTTAAGTATGCCCAGTCACACTTAATTCAACATTGGGACATCCAACAAACTAGCACAAGTACCAAAGCACACACACAAACAGATATACCTTCTTGATGGAGGCAAAATATATTAGGTGACAAACTCTCTATAATTTAATTCAAGCCATTCAACCTAAGAGCAATTCAACACCATAAGCAAATAAGAAAGAGTGATCAAAGAAAACATACTAATAGCTCATATGGTGTCCATAGAACAATTCTTGTAAAACAAAATAACTAAAACTAGATGGTACTAAATTAATCTCAAGGATATTAAGGATAAATCTTTCATATTGACTTCAAATAGTTCAACTATCAAAATATATATTATTCTTTACAATATCCCATACTATTAGATTAAGTATTCATAATAAAATAAGAAGAGGGCATCAGGAATATCTTTAGGCAAGTTGTTTATATATAGATAGAAGCGCAATATGTCTTCTCTCAAAAGGGTTTCTTGATCAACTACATCTCCATTGCATGTCATAACCCATAAGTCTCCTGAATTCACTCGCTTTAGGCTACCTCAGCAAAAGGGGCACAATTCTAAACTTAAATTCCTATCATAAAGGAGAATCTTAAACTAAATCTCAAAGATCAATCCTTGATATATACCTTAAAAACAACTTATCTTAACAACCAAATTAATCACAACTTACCAATTGCGGAAGCATTTGATGCACATTGCATGACAGCAATTTAGCAAGACCATCTTGGTGCAATGCTCTAAGCAAATTCCACATTCATCTTCTTTGTCCAAATCAACATCCAAATCCTTATTATGTTCAATTTTCCCTTGGGCAATCATATCAAGACCATAAACTTCATTTTGATGACCTTTCAGCTCCAATGAGCTATCGTGTAGATGTTCAAGAGATGATAATATCACAATTGCAAAGTGGAATTTTGATCAACGCATCCACAAAAGGTCAAGACAACCATAGAAAAATAGCACCATAAAATCCATCAGGACTACAATAACTGGTTCCAAGAGGAAATTAGTTAAGTTGCCTCAAACAAAATATTATTTTAAAGTTATTTTTATTAGACTGATCATGTCAAGCATGGTCTACAGTCCCATTTATGAGATATGTGCTCTTATTGATTTGAAAAAGAAAATGATGTTTTAATTAGATATAAGTTCTTGTATAACAAATAATGGTAGATCACTTATATACCATAAAATCGTCAAATGGTTGCTTTTCTACCATGTGAAGGAAACTTTTGCTTACTCTCAAGATGCACCTGAAGATGTAACAAAGTAAACTTAGACAAGCTCATAATCTTTAAGTGCAAGAAGAAAAATGATACTTAGAAAAAATTTCTGGGATTATCATCCTAAGACTGAGAACATTGAGAACCTACCTTGTAGACAACTATATGAAAAAGATTTAGATAATTTGGAAGTAAGTAGGTAAAAGAGCAGTTGAACCATTGCAACAAACACAGATATATAGGTGCTAAGTGATTGTAGACCAATTTCATTTGTAGACATGTACAACCCTTAGCTCTTGAAATAGAAGCTACCCTAGAGTCAACAACTACATCTATTAAGCTCCATCAGGAAACACAATCTCAGAATGCAAAATAAAATCATTTAGTGCTGAGTGCAACAAATGTTACAAAAAAAGATGCTGCGTCAATAATGGTAACACTCTTATTGATTAATGATAGAGAAATGACCTATCTTGATACCCATAAAGCAAAATACAATGAAAATAGACTTTTCTTAATAAGCCATAATTTTATAAAAACATAAAGGAAGCAATACTTCAATTGGAAAGTTTTAACTTCAAGTTGTCAACACATAAATTAGGTAGAAACATAAAAAATTTGGAATCCTACTACTCGAGAATAATAAAGTCTCTAAATTACTCTATGTCAACATAATATCAACTCAAAAACATATATGCTCTAATTGGGGCAGTAATAGAATAAAATCCTTTAAAAATGCAAGGAATGAGTAGTAGTGTAATAATTCCATATATTCTAATTGCGAAAAGCTACCTTTGTGACCCAAAATAAAATATTACTAAGAGATCGCCATTTGCCAAGCCTATAGTCAACAAATACCAAAATTTTAACATTGAAAGAATGCTAGAATTAAGCTTTCTGTAATTTAACAAACTTTATGACACAAAAACTAGAAAAGCAAAATGCTTTGGTCAAACTGGCCAAGAAACAAACGGTAAAGCAATTAACAACTCCCTTCCCCCAATCCCTTTTGCACAGAAAAAACAAAGAAAAATATCATCATTTACTCAAGACAATTGCTTGACATTCCACTAGATAACTCAGTTTCAATATTGAAACAACTAAGACTTAAAAAAACTAAAAACTTTACAAAAGAATAGCACCAGGAAAAACATTTGATTTTCAAGAATCACTTAAATAGAAAGAAATAAAAACCTAAAACAATTTAGCATGCTGAATGTTAGACTCAATGGCCTCAAGAGAACCTTGGCAAGAAGGAGCATTTTCAAGCTGATAGTAAACCATCATCAAACTCCTTCAAAGATTACACCTTTCTCTATTTCTGGGCCTATGTCTTTGTCGATATTTTTTGGAAATAGAGAGGGAGAGAGAAATAGAACAAAGAGGAAATTTGGATAAAAGTTCAAACAGTGAAACATGCCATTTTATATAGACTACAAAGTAGCTCACTTTTCTGAGTGGTCTTTTAAAGATTTTCAAACATCATAAGTTCGTGTGCATTTCAGAGAGATAGTCAGAGAGAAGGAAAGGGAGTGGTCCGTGTAGTGTAAAAGAAGTTACGGAAAGACCCATTCAAATATGAAACTCCTAAAGAAAAGAAAAGAGAAGGAAAAAAGGGAAATTGAAGCAAGATTTGGTCATTGCTTGGTTTGTTAGCAGTTAATGAGTTCTAATTGTAGTTGGCCGATGACAATATGCTACCTTTGACTAAAGGACTAAAGCGAAGAAACCTTTGGCTACGATTTTTTGATAGGAAAAGTCAAAAATTACTATCATAAGATGGTTTTATTATGAGTTACTGCTCATGACAATGGACTATTCTGTTTTTTCTTATGAGGGTAATATGGGTGATTAATCAAGTCATGATTGCAGATTTTTCATTTTTCTATTATAATATTAATAATTCTTCAGGAGAGCTTCTAGTTTGAATTATATAAGCATGGCAATGGATTTGAGTAGATCGAGTTCCCACTTTGAACTTGCTCCTATTAAGGCGAATTAGAAGTCAAATAAACAGGCTTCAGGGTGGGTTATCGGTCCTCATTTCAAGGATATGGCCAAGTCCGAGGTGGGTTATAGATTTAAGTAAATTCACTCTAAACCGGCCCCACATAACAAATATATATAATATATGTACATAAAATAATAAAAAATTAGAATATATAATAGTATATATATTTCATCAAATAAATAATACTTTTGCACTCATTTAATCATCATAAAAATGATGGAGAATATATTAAAATTAATTAATATGGATATTATATTTTAAATTTAAAAAAATAGTGTTAGAAACTTATTGTATATTAGATTCTAATTTTTTATACATGTATACATATTTTTTGTGTATGTTTATCTTAATTAATTTTGAAAACATATGGGTTGTAAATTTATATATTTTAATTATAAAAGAAAAGGAAAAATGAGTTTGGCAGGTTGGACCCATTGGGTTAGGGGTTTAAAGCAAAGCAGGGCGGGGGTGAGGTAGGTTATGGGTCTAATAGAGGTAGATGGGATAGGTTTTGGGTCCTCCAAACACGCTCCATACCCACCCCGTTGCCATCCCTAAAATTATACTATTAAATGATTTTCTTTTTTATTTTCAATTACTTTCTTAAGAGACTACCACTCGAAGTTGCAACTTCCTCAAATTTATATGTATGGTGCTTAAAATTCAAATTTATTTGAATCAAAATGTGTATCTATATTATAGTAAAAATAAAGCCCATTTTGTGTTTGTAATGAAAATTATATCAAATTCTACCTATACCAATTGCCTTTGTATTTTAATAAAACTTGCTAGTTTAAATATCTACTATGTATTCAAAAATATTCCTTATTACAAGATAAACTCAGTATTTTAATGACCTTTGATTTTTTTTTCTTTAATATGATAATAGATTGTGAAAATTTTACTTTATGAAGTATTATCTTCATAATTATGCAAATTGTAGAATATATATATATATATTTAAATGCATGTCAATTTTTAATATAATTCAAATAATATGTATTACTTAAAAATATTTTATACATATACAAACTACGTTCAAATGATTGTTGGTACAAATTAAAGTCAAATTATTCTTTACAAGAAATATTTAATCAATTATAAAAAGTTTGCAATGCCAAAAAAGGCACTTTTTCATTTTATCATTTTATCTTGTGGTTCAACTATAACACTCCATCAATTGATGGTACTACAGCTATATTAATTAGAGAAAAGCAGTCAAAGCTATTTTTTTTTTTTACTAAAAAATACAAATGTTTATTCCAAATCTGCATTTGCTATAGAGGAAATGAATGTAGGAATTTGACCTTCCCACATTTTAGGTTTAGGCATAACAATAGCAGTTCTTGCAATACAACGAACCACATGATTCGTTGAATACTGAACAAAACAAATAGAACAATCCATGAGCTCTAATAATAGAGCTTTACAATCAAAAATAACAATACAAAATATGAGTTGTCCTCTAAACAACATGAAACTGCATGAACAATAACTAAAGCATCCATCTCTATCACAACCTACATCAAATTTTTATTTTTGATCCAAGAGAGGGCTTCTTTCAAGGAGATAGCTTTTGCCAACAAAGCCTTGAACTTTGCACTATGAGGAATTGCCATAGCTAAGAGAATCTGACCTTGATCATTTCTTACCACTATCCTTGAGCCAAAGGTTTGCCCATTTTGATTGATAGATGCATCTATATTATACTTAAGCTATTTTGGAGAAGGGAGTTCCCATTTACTAACCCCATGAACATGCTGTTGTCACTCTTTATCCCTTTTATTTGTTGTGCTGATCTCCATTGGTAAACAATAGAGTAAGAAAAAAAAACAAGTTAGTTCACTAAGCCATGTTTCTCCTCCCACACAGCTTGGTTTTCATGAAACCAAAGTCTCCAAAGAATCATTAGACCTTTGCAACTTTCTTTGAAGTCTAGCACATTCAACTGAGCATCTAACCAGGTGACAAACGAAGCCATACTTTGTGGCCATGAATTATCAATCAATTTGGAGTAGTTCTAGTAGTCATTCGCAAATTTTCATTGGACTAGAATATGCATGGCAGATTTTGGTTCATTAACGCAAATAGTATAGATCGGATCGATATTCACATGTCTTGAATGCAAACAGTCCTTGGTTGGAAGATAATTTCTGCATTCATGCCAGGTTAGATTATGCACTGTTGGATGGACTTTAAGATTCCAAATCCTCTTCCACACTCCCAATGAGATCTCATTGGAAGAGTTTCTTGGACTTTCACAAAGCATTCTATAACAACTTTTTACATTATATATACCTTTCAACTCCCTGGACCACCACCAAGCATAAGAGTTTCTACTACTATTGAGTGGATTGCCAAGAATAAGATGAGCATCCCTCTCATTAAAGATAGAGAGGATCCTGTTAATGTTCCAACTGTTCTAGTTTTTAATACTAAGTAACTACACATTGTCGTTTGTAATCTCAAGCTCAAAAGATGATGATGCTCATAGATTCTAAAACTTTGGCAACCAAGGATCACTTTTGATAAACAACGTTGTGACCATTTCCAATTCTTCTCTAACACCCTTGACCAATTATATCTTGGGTTGCCATGATACTCTGCCATAAGTAACTTAGGTTGTTTCCAAGTTTTATTTCCAAAAAAGATTTACCTAGGCAATACTTTGCTTGAATGATCTATGCAACTAAAGAGTTTAGATTAGTTAGAAGTTGCCAACCCTGTTTCCCCAAAAGAGCAATATAGAACTCATGAATCTTTCTGAAACCAAAACCTCCTTTGCATTTAGGTTGGCACAAATGGTCTCAATTCATCCATCAGATGCCTTATGAGAATTGTATGATTGTTGCTCCACCAAAAGCTATTCATCATGCATTTTTTCTTGTAATAGAGGTTTTTTGGAAAGAGGAAAATGCTCGTGATATAACTTGGAATGGCCTGAACTAATATTTTTAGTAGTATCTCTTTCTCAACTCTTGAAAGATATCTTTCATTCCAACCTTGCAACCTATTCCAGATTCTTTCCTTGATGAAACCAAATATAGCTTTCTTGTTTATTCCAATAATGAAGGGTAGTCCCAAGTATGACCCGTGCTCCTCAGTTAAATCAATATTAAGAATACTACTTATATCTTGCTGCATCTTTTCTCCTATATTTGAGATGAAGTAAAGAGAT
>JACGDI010005719.1:779680-804783 GCA_014898725.1 Jacaranda copaia
TCTCTCTTTAGAATATTTTAGATATATTAGTATTTTAGATTGATTTCAATTCTTAGGTATTTTGTTTTTTCATTTATGAAAGCCTATTTAATTGATTTTAGAGTTTGAAATTAGTTAGATTATTTATTGAATAATTTAAATTTAGAGGTTGTTTATTTGAGATTATTTTATAAATAATTGATTGATTGTTGAGGTGAATTGGTGGATATTTGGATGCCAATTGAGTTAAATTTTTTGGATGTTGATTAATTGATTGGAATTTCTTGATTTTTCTTAGGTATTATTGGTAGTAATTTTATTTGGAGTTAATTCTCATCACCACCACATCTTTACATTGCTACTGCAATTCTACCACCGAAGGTTGAGAAAGATGGATGATGACATCGTCAATTGATCAGGGTGTACTTTCTTCCTTTCCTTTTCCTTTTTCTTTTATGAACAAACTAGTAATAAAAAGATCATTTCACATTATTGAATGATATCAACGTCACACATAAAAGTATGAGATTCAAATTTTGAATTTTAACGGACTCATGATGTGCGTAAATAAAATAAAAAAACATAATAGAAAGCATTATATAATGCACTTTTGAGCTTAGAATTAGACATTTATGTCTTAAAACTCTGAAATCTTGGAATTGATCAATAACATCTAAAATATGAATTTTTTTTTAATTAAGTAATTTTTCTATAGTTTATAGATTTCATCTACCATTTTGCTATTAGAAAAATGATAAGGACTAAGAAAAAAATACACATTATTTACTAATGCAATTCTGTATTCTCCGAGTCCAACTGCCCGAACACCTAATAACCCAATAAAAAGGTCATATATTTCATTCAAAATTGAGAATTAAACAGTTGGCGCTGCAGTTGAGAGGTAAGTACCTAAGATGGACGGTCTTTGTGGCCGCAATTTGAAATCAAATTAATATTTTTTTATTAAAATAATTGATTTGAATTTAAATACACTTGATATCTATTCAATAAATTAAAATAAGAGATAAAATACAATATGAAATAGAAGAAGTAAAATATTTTTGTGTTTTCAAACTTTAGACGTTGAATCAATACCTCAACCCATTCTATTCAGTGTAATAACCCCCACCAAAGGCATTTTGAAGACGAAATTACAAGGTTAGGACTTCGACAAGTGTACGTAGTTGTTCAAAAATTACTTTATGGAACAAGCTAAACCACACTCCAGAAAGCAATGGAGTCAAAAGTACCCATCTATATTATAAGAAAGATTATTTGACATCAACTGCACCGATTTTGAATTTTGATCAAATATTAAATTTTGATATTTTTTTTTTAGTTTGTTACAAAATTCCTCAGTTGGCTATTGACAATATGTTTAGTGACTTTTGCATTCTTTTTACCTTTTTTAAAAATGTTATTGGTTATTATTTATAAATACATTTAATGGCTTTTCAAATTTAAAGTTAATTTAATCCAAACAAGGAAAAATATAAACTACAAACTATTATATGTAAACTGATATCCTTACTATTTAATTATTCAAGCTGTTAAGGTAATTTAAAGAGTTGTTTACTCTCATTTGCATACTTAAGTTGATGGGAGGCCACTTACTCAAGAATGAAGAACAACTGTGAACTGTGGGCTCTTTAATATTGTTGGAGCACTACAACATATTGACAGCCATAAAAATTTCTGTAAGCAATTTCATTAATTAGTCCACGTCCACGTACATGTACATGCCCATTATTTTAACTCCAATTCTTTTTATTTCAGCAGCGACGAATTTTCGATAGGAAGCTCCGAGCGTTTTCTAATATGATTTTTGGTTGCATCTGTATTCTACGGCGCTTTTGCATTTCCTAATTCTTCGAGGAGCCCATTTTTAATGTCAAACTCGACGCAAATCTTAACGTGAAATCTAAGAGGGCATCCTGTTGAGCATTTTAATTTTTAATCTCTAACATTTTTTTAACAAAATGTAGTCGTTTTCAAATAAACATTCTTTTACCATGAATAATTTATTCCAAATAAATATAGCTAATAAAATATATAACCTCACTCAATTATTTCATGATATTAGTTAATTAATAAACATTTAATAACATTACCAAACCTTTATGATTTCTAGTTCTAATAGTAAATTAAATCATGAGGCCTATGATGTAACTACTTTTAAGAAAATCAGTCAAACCGTAGTTGAGTTGATGCATTTTAGGATCTAGATACCACTTTTCTCAAGTTGTTCTCCCCAAAATAATCTCGAACTCGACCTCATTCCATATTAATGATCCGAATCTTTAACCCAACTATAAGAGTACATATTAAACTAGGTGAGATTGCCCTCAATTAAGACCATCTAATGCTTGAGTTAGTATTGATTGAGATGATGAAATAAGAACTCAAGACCTCAAATTAGAATTCAATTAAAGTGTGTAACAATGGCATGACCTATTACTATGCAATTTCCCTTTATATAGGTGGCAAGTTATTCTTTTTTGTATGAGCTTAAGTGGCATCTTTTCATCCGTATAATCTAACTGTTGATCAACGGCTCACATTTCGGGTCTTTGGTTTGGGTCAGTTCGGATTGGATATTTTCACAAATTTTAAGGGCATAAAAATCTTGTTAGAATGAATTCATTAAATATTACCGCCGTGTGTACATGGATAAGACTAGATAATTCTGCATAGCCCTCGAGTATGTGTCAAGATCTGAATAAATGGTTTTTCTTGTCCAATAATTTTGACATACATCTTAGAAATGTCCAATGCCAATAAAGCAATAAGTTACGGTCATACAAAAATATAAAATGTTCAAAGTTCATAAATTTGACAACCACATAATGTGTGGCAAGTTCTTATATTTATTTAATTTATATTAAATGCATTAAAAATAAGAAGGGTAGGTTGTTATTGCTTATGAGAATGATTTGATGTTTTTGTGTTTTAAAGATTTTGAGAATATTTTAGTGTTTAAGGGATATGGAAATGGGAGATGAAGTTGGGAATGATTCCGAGATTAAGTATAATAATTATAGTGATGTGATGTGTTAATGTAATTTGAGGTTATGAATGGTTGTGATATTATTTTTGAATTATGTTTAAGAAATTTATTTGAGATAATGAAATTGTTATACGAGATTTATTATTTTTTTTTTTTGAATTTGCTTGGGATTTAAAATAAATTAACAATTTTTAATAAATTTTTAATTTAAATAAATCAATTTTTTCCTTTAACTCTTACCAAAATATTGTATATGAATAAATCTATTTTTATTTGTTTCGTAGTAAAAAAATATTAAAAAAATAAGAAAAATTTATAAATATTTTACACTGAAAATATTGTTTTAGAGAAAAAAAAAACTATATTGTATTAATAAATCAATTTTTGGTGTTTCAAATTTGTTTGGGATTTATGATATCGAAAATTTTATAGATATTCTATAAATTCACTAAATCAATATATTTTTTTTAAAATTTAAAATATGCGACGTGTATTAATGGTTCAAATTTTGCTAAAATTCGATTTGTTTTTAATTTATTATATAGACAAAATTTATTGATATTTTAAAATTTTTAATAAATTATAACTTTGGAAAAATTTAGTTGGGCTTTTTTAAATTTATAAATTTTTAAAAAACTGCCAACAAAGTAAACTAATACCTAAATAACTAAATTTATTTTAGGTAAAATAATTTTTTTGTAATTAATTTGGTTGGATAAGGAGAGAAGACTTGAATAGTAGGGCTCTTGGACAATCCTATTCATTGCCCAAGGAACTTAAATTTGAACTCCACAACCAAGCACATGCTTGGCCTAAAAACGTGTTTTAAAGACCAAAAATGGGAGCAATTTCCATAGGCAAGCACAGCCGTAGTGTTTGGATATATTTTTTGTTTGATTTATTATGTGTTTATTGTATGTTTTTGGGAAATGAATTATTAAAGAATGTGAAAGTTATTTTTTTGGTATATTTGTTTATGTTTTAGAGGAGTCATTTTTTTACTATAGCAATCAAATCAATGGTTTTTTTTTTTTTGAATTTTTGGAGTAAAAATGAAATGGGGTAATTTTTTTAATATTAGAATACTAATAGAATATAATATATATATATATATATATATATAAAATATTTATGTATATATTAGAGAATGTGTATTTTGGTGAAAAAATAGAGATTTGTTTGGTTATGTTTCCCCAAAATAATGTTGTTCCAGGAAAACATAACCAAACAAAAATGTTTGGGTGAGTTCACTAGCTTTTCAAAGTATCTTGTAAGATATTTAAGAACTTATAAGACATTAGAACGTGTTTGGTAAAAATATTTTAAAAATATATATATAATATCCCAAAATAAGATGTTAGGATTTTATTAACTTTTTTTTTAAAAAAAAAAAAAGTAAGGAGATTCTACCTTATTTTTAAAATATCAATATACTCTTTTCATTTGAACAATTTTAATTACGAAATTATCATTATTAACATCTTATAAATTCTAAAATTTTATTTTATCCAAATATTTTAAAAGCTTATTTTATAATTAAAATCTGTTAATTTATAGGCTCCAAAAATATTTTATTAGAACTTATAAGATATTTTATATTAGTTCAGGCAAACATCCTTTAAGCCGGATTTTTGCGCTCTATATTCATTTGTGAATTTAGGGCAGTGCAATGCATGCTAGCTTTGGTGCTACATATTATTATTTTTGTCAACATCACCTGCATATGTAAGCGCAATATGTAAAACATTAATTTGCTTTTGCCTTAATTCCGAAATATGTTGCAAAATTTGCTCAACATGATTGAATAGGAGTTGCATTTAGATTATTAAATATTGATGATCCTTGCTGCTTTAAGATTTCATAGTTGTACAATTTTATGCATTATTTTAACACCACCCTCCACATATATATATATATACACACACACACATATATATAAGTAAATTTGCTCCCACAATCACAATAAATTAATTAAAGTTGTAAAAGAAATTAAATTGATATTCAACCACAAAGGGGCAGGAACAAAGGTAAAGCAGTTACAATAATATTGTTGGTTGTAATCAAGAAAATTCTACATAAATAGGAAGAAAAAGAAATGCACAAATTCCCTTGAGAGGTCAATTTTTCCTGCCTGAGATCATGACCATCTCTCACGGTGACCTGTGCATCTTCTTACAAAACTCCAAATAGGACTAATCAAAAAGAAAAATACCCTGACTACGATTATGATGATTAATTATCCCATGTTAGATGATTTCAAGATTATGTTCTGCACCAGCAGCTGACACCTGATTCTGCTCTCTAACCACCATTCTCCTCATCTTGATGAGCCATTTGATCCATCCCACAATATAATCACATAATCCAAGTGCAATGTATATCCCTATCCCTCCAACTATCCCATTTGAAATGGAATATGTTAGAGGCATTACAACTATAGTAACAAAAGCTGGCACTGCCTCCTTAATGTTGTCCCAATCTATGTCTTTCACCACTTTCATCATCAACACCCCAACCATCACCAGAGATGGACCTATTGCCCATGGTGGAACACTAGTCAACAAAGGTGTGAAAAACAATGATAATCCGAAGTATGTTCCTATGATCACCGCCGTTAGTCCAGTCCGGCCTCCTTCTCTGATTCCAGCAGTTGATTCAACAAATGTGGCGATGGGTGAGACTCCGAGCGTGGACCCCACAATTGTTGCACCTGCATCTACCATGTAGGCCATGTATTCTCCCTCAAAGGCTCCTTCGTCATTCACAAGCCCTCCAACTTGTGCCATTGTGTACAATGTGCCCGTGGTCGCCAGCACATCAACATACAACAATGTGACAAGAGCCACCCAAACTTGACTCTGGTTAAAGTTGGTGAAGCTAACGGCCCAAAAAGTGGACTCAATTTTGTGAAAATTTATCACACTCTTGAAATACTCATAGCTTGAGTTTCCATGCGGGGTGTGTGGGAAAATTGTGACCGAAGTGCCCCTAATCCATGAAATTAGTGTCACAAAAAGCATACCATATATCATGCTACCTTTAATGTTTTTCATTAACCCAAAACACATAATTAGGAAGCCCGCCAACCCAAGCCAGAATGTTGGGCTTTGCATCTTTCCCCCAACACACTCTCCACTAGCAGAACTCACATTCTTGCAGGCTGAAAGCGTTACCAATGTGGCTGGGTCGGGCCCCACCAAGCCAACACCTTGGTGGGCCTGCAAGCCCACGAACGCAATAAACAGCCCAATGCCGGCGGCACAAGCCAGCCGGACCGAGTTGGGAATGAGCCGAGCAAGCTTGGCACGAAGTCCAAGAACAGCAATGGCAAGAAATGCACAGCCTTCAAGAAAGACCACAGCCATGGCAGTCTTGTATGAGATGGACCCAGAGCCATGGAAGCCCACCAAGTTGTAGGCCAAATATGCATTTGCACCCATGCCGGGGGCCAGGCCCAGTGGGAGTTTGGCCAACAAGCCCATTGCCAATGACCCAACCATGGATGACAATGCAGTGGCAACAATAAGATCATTCTTGAGTTTAGAGAGGCAGTTTTGATAGCCTGCATTACTAGGGTCGAGCATGCAGTCTGGACCGGCGGTTCGGTTCTTCGGGGCCGTGCAATCAGAGATGGAGCACGTCCCGCCGGAATCCGCGAGGATGGTGGCGTTGACGGAGATAATGTATGCCATGGTCAGAAATGTGGCGGTGGCAGCACGTAATTCCCTAGTGAAGGTGGTTTTTCTAGCCTCCAACATGAAGAACTTGCCAACTCTGCTCTTTGAAATTGCTTCATCTAAACCTTTTTGCATTGTTTTCCAATCTCTCCCCATGTTTGTGAGTGTGTGTGTGTGTGTGTGTGTGTGTGTGTTAGGTTATAGCTAGTTTTGGGTTATGGAATGCATTGGGACAACGTAAGTATATGCTACCTTTTTATGGGATGTTCGAGTATGAATCTTGGGCTAAGGATATAATTTTATTGGATAAATGTGATTGGCAGAATATGCAGGCAGGCATTACACTATTACGGAACAAAAAGCTAAAAAGCTAATCATGTCTTTTAAGGAAATTTATTTTTGTTCCTAAAGTTGGTTGGTATAATTAGAGCACCTTCTCATATTTGTTTATAATAAAATGACAGATTATATGGAGGCTTATATACTTTTGGACTTTATTGTACCTCCATCTGCGCTCTGCTCTACCTTTAAGATTAAAATCTCTATTAATGCTTAGTCACTCACGACTTTCTTGCCCACTATCAATTTTATTTATAAGCCACAAATTTTTCATTTAATTTCCGACCAAAACTTTTCTAACTCTTTAAGCTAAGGTTCACGGTATCTTAATTATGTTTATGCAAGTTTGAAAAAATATGCAAGTGGGACATGATTAGATTAAGGTTAGCAATTGAGTGATGTGCTATAATTAGTGATAGCATCCATCCTTGTCATTGAAATTTTGGCCTGTTGAATTTGTTGGTCGAGCTCCACCCCAAAACATTGATCCGAAGAAATTATGTGTTTTGTTGCCGAACGCACTTAAAAATGTGTACTAATTGCAAAGAAAATTTGAGTTGACTTAAAGATTCAATTGTCCCCATTTTGGTGAAGTGGCTCAAGAAATTTGAATACAAATCTTTGAATTTTGTAAGCATGTAATCATTTCTCTTGAAGAAACAGTATATATGCTTTCTGCAAGGCCAATAAATATTATATGTATATATGTATATATATATATATATATCAACAATTAGGCCAAATTAACTTGCTTAACAAATCACTGAAAACAAGGACTTTGGCTGGGTTAGGTGACCATATATCAACTAATACATATCCTTAATTTCAAAAGAGTAGATCATTTTCAAGTTATTCACATGCCCAACTTTCTCGTGTATTCTAGATTTTTGTCACTATGTTTTAACATCGAGGACTGTTTGAATTGCTATTTCTAAAACAGAAGTTGGAAAGTCGACAACATATTGGATACTGAATCCTTGTGCTTGGTATTTTTCTGTTTTTGTTCAATGCTCTCTTATTAAAATATTTTAAAAAAGTAACTCCACTGTTATATCACGCATTTAAACTTTCAACCTTATTTGCATTAATTTTCAAAATCACAATCACAATTTAAGCAAATCATTTAGTCTCATTTATTATTGACGCAACCAAAAAGCTAGTACGTATTGTTTCAGAGTTCATTTTGAAGCATATTTTTTCAATGTAAAATATCAAATCAATTCATTAATTTAATTGATCAAACTTTATAATTTACTATCAAAAGAATATTCCCGAAAAAACCTTTTTAAAAGATTTTGAAAATATATTTTTCGTAAATGAAAATAAAAATAAATGCAACTATTATGTTGCAAGATATGTAACACTCTCTAATGCTAGCTTTTGAAATTCTCATCCTTCAATATTTTCAAGAGTCAAATAAATATATAAACTGTTCAAGAAATTTAAAATTATTGATAACATAATAAATGACAGTATTATAACTACCACTAATTACACATAGTAATAATACATTTTCTACTATTACAATAACTGTTGTCCCCACTTTTAACAGTAATAAAATTGTTTTTTGTTTTCACAATATGCAATAAGTGTATGATAACAATTCTTATTAATATAACATTAAATTATAACAACACTAACTATTATCACTATATTATTACTATATATGTATCACTAAATGTCATATATATAATCCTTGTTGCTATCAATATGGTGGTCATCAAAACCATTATGATGAGAAAACAATAACTATTATTACTTCACAGTATATATAATTAGTTCCTTATTACAAATAATAATCACAATAACAATAAACAAGAAATCTTCGTACAACAATTAACATGCAAGGTCAAAAGGTTTATAAATGATAATATTTGATTCTGTATCTAGGTTTATAATGAAATCCCAATCCTACAAACTTAGGAAAGAGGAAATTATTAAAATACATACAAAATTAAAGTTCGGTAGGACATGCAACTCAACATAAAAGCACACAACTTGCATCGGTTGGTTCAAAAACTTTCACTAGTTCTCGTTACTCGTAAGATGCTAATCTCCATTTAGTACCCACTTTATAATTAAAAATTAAGATTGCTTTCACTCTATACTATGTAAAACATAAATATTTTTTAAAGAGGCAAAGTAGAGTACAAAAACTTAATATATTATTTAACATTCTTTTTTATTTTATTTTATTTTATTTTAATTCATGGAATTGTTTAATGCATGCGCGTGAAAATTACTTAATTTTTATAATCAAATGGGTTCTTCTTTTGAGATACTGACCTTCTGACGCCAAGTTTGGTATATTAGAATGAGTTAAATCTTTGGCCCCAAAAAATTACTGCAAGTTGCTAGGATTATTAGTTATATTTTCTCTCTTTTCGGGAAGAAGAATAAGGAGAAGCGGGTTGGGGGGGAAGTAAAAAAATAACGTTATCAGAGTCTCCTACCCCATTAATTTCAATATTTACCTATCTCCTCCTTTCGATTAGGGTTTTCAGTGAAAAATGATAACATCACCCGAAAAATTTACTTGATTTTCCCAACTTATAATTACTAACCCTACTTTTTGATCATCCGTTTTCCTAAATGTTTTTGGACAATGATGCCGTTACCAGTGATCAAACTTGAGGGTGTTTTATAATGAATTAAATTTTGTAAGAGGACCAATTTTAAAGTTATATTGTTTGTTTATATACATATATGCAGGGTTGTCAATTGATCGAATTTTAATTCAAATTCGATCTAAATTTTAGAATTTTTATTCAATTAAAATATTCGATGGATCAAATCCAATTATAAATATTCATAATTCAAAATAAGTGAATCAAATACGGAATTATGCAATTCGATCCATTAAAGATTTAAATCAAAACTTTAGTAATTTTTTATTAAATTAATACTCTTATATATGATATTAATAAAGTCTATATATTAATTATCTTGACCTAATATCTATATCAACATTTATAATATTATACTATTAACATTGAGTTTTTAGCCTAAAAAATAAGAGAGATATTAATAAAATGTCAAATATAATAATATATAATAGTTTATCATGCAATAATAAAATGTAAAATAGGGGTTTAGTCTTCAAATATTTAACTTTTGAACTAATATATAATAAAAAGTTGTTAAAAATTCAAATACAACGTAAATTTACTTTATAAATGCAATATTTTATCAATCCCAAAGAAAATATATATATTAAATCAGGTCGATTTTTTTTTTTGGATTCGGATATCTATCTAATTTGAATATGATACTAACTAACAAAGATACTATAGAATATTGGATCACATTCAAATATGAATTTTAATAATCGAATTTGAGTTCGAATATGACTGATCCAATTCAAATCTAACCCATTGTCAATCCTACATATATGAATGCCAAGTTTAGCCTTGTGTTCTATTATCTCATTCTTGTCTATATTGCCACAATTTCATATGGAAAACAATAAATGCATTAATAGCAATTTCTACTACCTATTTACATAATGAGGTGGAGTTATATAAAGAGATTAGGAGTATAAATGCAGCTGAAATTGGACTAGCTGTTACCAAGTTATTGCAACATTGTAGTATGAGCTTTTCAAATGTTATTTCAAATAATAACAATGGCATTCTAGCATATCCAAAACTTCATAGTCACCTCCTTTTAGGATTCAAAACAGCACAAATATATTCTTTATATCTCAACAGAATATTAAACATATTCTTAGTTATTTTATAGATACTATTATATGTTCAAAAATCACCATGCTAATAATGTTATTGACATTACCCTGCTACCTATTTCAAGTGAATTATTTGTATATAACAGTTCATATAAGCTCCCCTCCGTCATTCTGACATATCATTTACCTTTTTGTGCAGAAGAAATTAAAATGACATCTCTCTCATCATATGTACACTTATAATATCACCCATTTTGTCATGTAGAAACTTACAATGGCACCCCTATACATGATGTGACAAATTAAGTCCAAAAAATTAGAAAAAGTAAAAAGGACTAAAATGTCCCGTGAATTGAATAAATAAAATAAATAAAAAGATCAAAAAGCTCAATTGACTAAAGAAGGATATCAAAATCCTATTGGGTAGAAGCCCATTAAGGAAAAAGAAAAAAAAAACATAAAAGAAAAATTGAACATGAAAAATTATTTACCAAAATCTGAAAACTGAAAACTTATGCACTGCATTCCAAAGAAAACAAACTAAGTCTACCAAAAAAAAAACCCACTCCATTTATGTATAGCATCACTATGTTATATAAAATGTGATTGAAGCCTAATATATATGTTGATATAACACCAACTTTTACATGTAAAGCTCTCTTCATATATAAAAGTTATGATGACAAGCTATAACAAAAGGTAACTTTAAATTGATGTTCCTAACATTTATCATAGTTAATATTTATAGCCCTCACACAATGAAAGTAAAAGAAGTTATAAAAGCATTGGAGGTAAAATAATTCATTCAATTTATCTTCTTTTTTTTCAATTTTTTCTGAAATTTTGTAACCTAAAGATAATTTAACCTTTTCAAATTAGGTTTCTTTAATAGAAAAACTTGGGGAAAATATTTTCATAATTTTGAAAAGGAGAACGATATAGTAAGTATTTACATTAAGTCCTAAGGGAGATCAATTACTTCGGAACAAATAGGTCGAAAAATATATGGCCAAAGATGATGCCAGGAAGAGCCAATCCCATGATGTGAACCTCACTAATCTGAAAGGTTCAAATTTACCAACACCAATAGTAGAATGAGTAGGAAAATGCGTGCACTTACATGCAATGGTACGCCACACCAATGTGAATCCCTCAATTTGCTAATTCTCGTGATTATACAGGCAATGGCATCCAAATAAATGTTATGGCATGGGGCAATTTTAATCCATCAGTTATTGCCCATTTCGATTTCAATCTATTTTATTGTGGAGTTGACACATTTAATTTATTATTCATTAATTTTTAAGTTAATTAAAAAAAAATTCTAATTCTATTTTCAATTTAGCGTTCAGTCCCCATTTGAATTTTTACACACTCAACTCCACACTTTTCACATAATTTAGGAATCACTCCCCATATTCTTAGAAAGACCTATATACTCTTATATTTGGAAAAAAACAACAAAAATACCTGAGAAGTGTATTTCTCTCTTCAAGAACGCTTTCCTCTTTTTTTTTCTGCCTGAAGTCGACTTCTCGAGGCACCAAAAGAAAAGGGCGCGAAATCATTCTTCCTCAACCATTGACGTGAGAATGAGAGAAGAAGTGAAAAGAAAAAAAAAAGACACCAAAATTTCTGCCAATTTTTTGCGACAATAGAAGGAAAAACATCTGTAAAAAGAAGTTGAGTACAAAAAGAAGTGAAGAAAAGAAACACATGTATGTTTTCTAAATTTGCAGTTTCAAATGTCAGTGATTTTTCAATATTTAGGGTTTTTATTCATTTTTTGGTTATTAAACACTTGAACCCATTTGATATATATATGATTTTTGTTATGAGATGGGAAGTTTCTGATTTGTACTTAAAGGATATGAAAGTTGGATTTCACCTTTTTGGGGTTTATACTTCTTTTTACCTAAATTTATATGGTGAAATTATACGATAAAACTATCTGAAAGTGGTAGTGTATTAACAAAACATCCAAGCTTGCAATACACATTAGGCAAAAGTGCAATATATGATTTGTGTAACTGTAGTACATTTTAGAAGCAAATATAGTATAAAACATTCAATCTTGCAGTACACATTAGGAAAAAGTCTAGTATATAACCTACAATATATTTTAAAAGCAAGTGTAGTATAAAGCATTCAAGCTTACAGTACATATTACGAAAAAGTCTAGTATATAACCTGCAGTACATTTTAAAAGTAAATATAGTATAAAACATTCAAACTTGCAATACACATTAGGCAAAATTATAGTATATAATCTGTGTAGTTGCAGTACATTTTAGAAGTAAATGTAGTATAAATATTTAAGCTTAGAATACACATTAGGCAAAAGTGTAGTATATGATTAGTGTAACTACAATACATTTTAAGAGCATCTGTAGTACAAAAATATTCAAGCCTGCAGCATACATTAAATGAAAGTATAATATATAATCTGTATATCTATAATATATTTTAGAAGTAATTGCAGTATAAAATATTCAAGCTTGAAGTATACACTAATTAAAAGTTTAGTATAATATATTATGTGTTTTTGAAGTACATTTTAGAAATATTTGTAGTACAAAACATTCAAGTTTTTAGTACACATTATCTAAAATGGTTAGTTTATTATCTGTTTATATACTAATTTTTTTTATCTGATTGCAACAAAGCCAAGACATTATGAGGTCTGCCCTCCCCCCCCCCTTCCCAATTGTTTTAGAGTAAATTGGAGATTGTGAAGTTCAAGATGAGGTCAAAACATTTTGATGCATTGAAGAAGATCCTTTTCTATATATACATGAATATGCCCAAGTTAAGTTGACCCAAAAAAGCTGTCATTTCATTTTTCGGAGGGAGTTGAGGCTCTTTTTTCTGCAGCTGAATTTTCTATGGTTTTAGAGTTGTTATATATGGGGCAATTTGTTGATATAACATTGAAGATAAAGTCTTCAACCTTTGATAGCTTTTTTTCTGGAAAGCTACAGAATATAACTAGAGCTGAAATAGCAAAAAAGTTTGTGGAGTATGTATATAAGGATAGTGATGATGCTTAAATAATTTTTGTAGGTTGTACATACTTTTGTTTTTAATTAGTTTTTGTTTTCAACATCTAATTATTGGACTCCACGATTTCTCCTACCATACTTAAACAATTTGTCTAGAGTTGGTCCATATGCATGGGGTATTGCTGCATATAATTTCTTGTCCAAGATATGAAGAACCATTTAGGTGTAGATGGAGAAAGAACCAAGAAGTACATTGATGGGTGCACAGTCGATTGATGGTAAGTGTTTGCTTCATTTTTCTAATAACATTGATTATCTTTATATTCAAATGAGTATAATTTTTTGATTTATGAATGGCAGGCATGGGTTTATGAACACATCCCGTCACTGGCTTCACTAGTGAGTTTGTTTGAGTTTCCACATTTTTACCGGTGGAAGGATAACAAACTCCCACATAATATGAAAAAGACAGAGAATGAATTGAAATAAATTACAGCAAAAATAGTAATAATTATAATAATTCATTGTTAGCTTTGTGTATAAAAATTTGAATTTGATAATTATTTTCATTGTAATAGGTTGTAGCCTTCAACCCTATTTCAAAGGAGTTAGAATTGGCAATTTTGATCAAGAAATCAGAGGCTACCAGTACTACTATCAGTGAAATTCATGTTTGTGATCATACAATATATGAAGCAATTATTGTAGCTAAAGTTGAAGAAATTAAATTATTAAAAGAAAAAATTGCTTCATTTGATACGATGGCAATGAAGGAGCAGGGTGAGGAGGAGCATCTAGTTGATGACAAGATTGAGGGGAAGGAGGTTGAATAGGAAGCTAGTGAGTTTGTATATGATGGGGGACTAGATTTGGTAGATGATGCACAAAAAGAAGGGGATGAATCTAAAAACACAATGGATGAAAAAAGTTGAACAAAACACTGTCATGATCCTTTAGATTTTCCCAAACCTTTGAAGATAGAAGTTTATGTACCAATTCAAGCAGCTGAGTTTGAGGAATTAGGGATTGAAATGGCAACTGTCATGTCATCGATTATGACAAATGTGCGTAATCGAGAAGATAGGAAGCCAAAATAGAAATCTCCAAATTTTGTGAACCCCCTGAGCACCACACCAACTAAAAGAGCAAAACAAGTGACAAAGACCTATGGTCCTCTTCCTTTTTCTCGTCCTCGTCCTCGTGCAAAAAAAAACAAAGAACAAGAAAAGAAGAAAGTGTTGTCAACTACTTAATATTTTAAGTTTTTGCTATTTGCATTTCATTTGTAAATTGTCTGTTTGTAATAAATATAATGATATCTTATTCTTGATTGATTGATATTTGTACTTATTGTGATCATATCTTATGCTTCATGTTGGTGATATTTGTACTTAATATGCTATGTCTTTTATATTTCAAGTTGGTGATATTTATACTTAATATGTTATTCTTTTGCACTTCACGTTGGTGATATTTGTACTTCATATGTTGATCTTTTATACTCCATATTAGGATATTTGTACTATGCTGATCTTTTGTACTTGATAGTTGATCCTTTATACCTAATGTGCTTGAGTTTTGTACCCCATGAAGGCATATTTTGTACTTCAATAGTTGATACTTTGCTCTTAATGTACTTGAGTTGTGTACTCCATTTTAGCTATATTTTGTACTTCAATAGTTGATATTTTGTACTTGATGTGCTTGAGTTCTGTACTCCATTTTAGCTATATTTTGTACTTCAATGGGCGATACTTCAATAGTTGATATTTTACATTTAATGTGCATGATTTCTATACTCCATGTTGGATATATTTTGTACTTCAATAGGAGATACTTCAATACTTGATACTTTGCACTGAATGTGGTTGAGTTTTGTACTCCACGTTGGTTATATTTTGTACTTCAATAGAGGATACTTCAATAATTGATACTTTGCACTTAATATGCTTGAGTTTTGTACTCCATGTTAGCTATATTTTGTACTTAAATAGGGGATACTTCAATAGTTGATACTTTATACTTAATATGCTTGGATTTTATACTCTATGTTAGTATATTTTGTACTTCAATAGGGAATACTTCAATACTTTATTCTTTATACTTTATGTGCTAGCCTTTTATACTTCAATTGTTAATACTTTGTACCTAATGTTCTGTGTTTTGTACTGCAGAAAACCAAAGACATCAATCCAATCCAGGTGGCAGAGGAACCAACCAACCCAAAGATTGAAGCATCTGATCCCAATAAACGAATGACTAATTATAGAGATCGTGAACTTATTCCAGTAGAAGAGTGAGAAGTCATCGACAACTTTGTCAGAAGAGACAATTTGGGGTAACAAAATTTTCTTATTATTTTTCTTTTGGATAAATTGGTGTCTGAACTAACAATAAACAACTATTGATGGTGACTGTCTGGGAGAGAGCAAGACAATTTCTAGATAGAAGAAACCTTTGTCAGCTTTTATTTGGAGAAGAACTTACTGGAGACATAGTAGACTGCTACATATCAATATTATACAGCCCATCTTTCGGCAACAAATGTCACCATAAAGTGTGGTTTACGTCCGCAATATCGTAGGTATGTGGCAGTTTCCTAACTTAATTTAGTTCATATTTCCAATAAGTATAACCATTTATTTTATACTTCATAGGCCGATATATTAGACAGACTCGAGGGACGCAACTTGAAGGATATGACGGATGAAGAATTTGTGAAGATAATACCTATACTTAACTCCTTCACCCATAAAGATTTGGAAGACCTCACGTTAGATGTTGTAAACCAATGTCGTTACATAATCCTACTGATTTGTTGGCACGATCACTGGTTTTTGGTTGTCCTCGACTCATTTTTTCTTGTATATGAATTCAATAATGGCCGCCAGATATAAACCGACAACTACTGCCATTGTAAGTTTGCTTTCGTTCCCTGTGATTTCTTCATAAAGTAAGAAGTCAACAACTGATCAATATTTTTGTTGGCTTCAATCTATTCTCGGTGCATGAGGCTTTCATGGGGGTGTTGTGTGGACGAATACATAAGGCCAAAAAAAAAAATAGATAGCAAAATGGTACAGTGGATTGCAATGTCTATGTGTGCCTTTGGGCAAAATATTTCGCTAAAGACACTCTCGAGTTTTGGAGGTCTATTGGAGCAATTGACATGGACAAATACCATGTGATAATGGCATATACAATATTAAGTCATGAAAATGCTAGAATTTGAATCACACTTTGTATGTAAATACATATGTAAATTGAAGCATACTTTGTATATAATATTATTTTGTATGTAAGTGTAGTTTTTCATCAAATATTTATAATATTTTAATTGAAATTGGGCAGTGAATTGGGTACAATTTGAGAAAAATGAAATATGAAAGTGGAAAAAATAAAGTATAACCGAATAATCGTTGCACTGATGTATAATATGCCCAATTTCATGGAAACTAGACAACGAATTTGAATACAATATGAAGAAAATAAAGTACAAATCTAAAAAAATCAGATAATAAAATATGTATCGTTGAAGTACACTCCAATTCTATTAAACACAAAGAGTGAATTTGAGTACAATTTGACATAAATGAAGTACAAACTCAAAATAAACAAAGTATAAAATGTGTTTTGTTGAAGTACACTGCAGTTCAATTGAAAATGCTCAGTGAATTTGAGTATAATTCGAAGTAAATGAAGTACAAACCCAAAATAAACAAAGTATAAATTGTTTTTCGTGGAAGTACACTTTGATTATGCTAAAATTAGGTAACCAATTTGAGTATAATTTGATGAAAATGAAGTACAAAGCCAGAACAAAGAAAGTATAAGATGTGTTTTCTTGAAGTTTACTTCAATTCACCTGAACCTAGACAAGGAATGTGAGTACAATTCAAAGAAAATGAAATACAAACCCAAAACAAACAAATTATAAAATGTGTTTCGTCGAAGTACACTTCAGTTTCATTAAAACTGGGCAGCCAAAGTAAAATGAAGTACAAATCCTGAACAAACAAAGTATAAAATGTGTTTCTTTGACGTTTACTTCAATTGACCTGAAACTAGGCAAGGAATGTGAGTACAATTCAAAGAAAATAAAGTACAAACCCAAAACAAATAAAGTATAAAATGTGTTTCGTCAAAATACATTTCAGTTCTATTGAAATTAGGCAACCAACTTGAGTAAAATAAAGTACAAAACTAGAACAAACAAAATATAAGATGTGTTTCTTTAAAGTTTACTTCAATTCACTTAAAACTGAGCAGGGAATGTGAGTACAATTCGAAAGAAATGAAGTACAAATCTAAAACAAATAAAATATAAAATGTGTTTCATCGAAGTACACTTCAATTCCATTGAAGTTGGGTAGCCTATTTGAGTAAAATGAAGTGCAAACCTTGAACAAACAAAGCATAAAATGTGTTTCTTTGATGTTAACTTCAATTCACCTGAAACTGTGCAAGGAATGTGAGTACAATTCAAAGGAAATGAAGTAAAAACCCAAAACAAACAAAGTATAAAATGTATTTCATAGAAATACACTTCAGTTCCATTGAAATTAGGCAGCCAATTTGAGTAAAATAAAGTACAAAGCCAAAACAAAGAAAGTATAAGAGTGTTTCTTTGAAGTTTACTTCAATTCACCTGAAACTAGGCAGGGAATGTGAGTACAATTTGAAGAAAATGAAATACAAATCCAAATCAAACAAAGTATAAAATATGTTTCGTCAAAGTACAATTCAGTTCCATTGAAACTGGGCAGCTTATTTGAGTAAAATGAAGTACAAACTCTAAACAAATAAAGTATAAAATGTGTTTCTTTAAAGTTCATTTCAATTCAATTGAAACTTAACAATGAATATGATTACAATTTTAGCGTACTATAGTGCAGACATTGAACTAACAAAGTATAAAATATATTCTTTTGAAGTACACTTATTGCTATTGAAAAATTATTCACCAATAATTAAAATGATTGTCATGTACAATATTTTGAAATTATCGTATCATGTGAAGTACATATTTGTACCGGTGATATTGTGGATATTATCGTCAAATTTTCATTTGTTAACATCTTTGAAAGCATAAGAATTCTTTTATTACCACGATTGACAACATTCATCAGTTAAATACTAGTGGTTAACAAATTAAAACTTTAATATAATTTTATTCATATGATAAAAATCACACACATTTTTATAATTTGGTCATTATTTACCAAGACTTAAAATTTAAATAATTGAACTAATTTCAATTCAACAATATTAGTAAAAATAGTAAGGTATTAAATTCAAAATTGTTGAAATAAGAAAAAAATATTTTTTGTTGAAGTACACTTCGATTCCAATGACAATTTGAGTTCAATTTGAGGGAATTGAAGTACAAGCTTAGAACAAACAAAGTATAAAATGTGTTTCTTTGAAGTTCACTTTAATTCAACTAAAACTAGGCATGAAATTTGAGTATAATTCGAAGAATATGAAGTGCAAACCTAAAACAAACAAAGTATAAAATGTGTTTCTTTGAAGTTCACTTTAATTCAACTAAAATTAGGCATGAAATTTGAGTACAATTCAAAGGAAATGAAGTACAAACCCAAATCAAACAAAGTATAAAATGTGTTCGTTGAAGTACACTTTGATTTCAATAACAATTTGAGTACGATTTGAGAGGATTGAAGTACAAACCTAGAATAAATAAAGTATAAAATGTGTTTTTTTTAAGTTCATTTCAATTCAATTGAAACTGGGCAGAAAATTTGAGTACAATTCGAAGGAAATGAAATACAAACCCAGAACAAAGAAAGTGTAAAATATTTTTTGTTAAAGTACACTTCGATTCCAATGACAATTTGAATACGATTTGAAGGAATTGAAATACAAACTTAGAACAAATAAAGTATAAAATGTATTTTTTTGAAGTTCACTTCAATTCAATTGAAACTGTACAGGAAATTTGAGTACAATTCGAAGGAAATGAAGTACAATTCTAGAATAAACAAAGTATAAAATGTGTTTTGTTGAACTATACTTCAATTCCAATGACAATTTGAGTACAATTTAGAGAATTGAAGTACAAACCTAGAACAAATAAAGTATAAAATGTGTTTCTTTGAAGTTTACTTCAATTCAACTAAAACTAGACAGGAAATTTGAGTACAATTCAAATGAAAGAAAGTACAAACCCAAAACAAACAAAGTATAAGATATGTTTCATTGAAGTACACTTCAGTTCTATTGAAACTGGGCAACCAATTTGAGTAAAAGTTGAGTAAATGAAGTACAAATCCTAAATAAACAAAGTATAAAATATTTTTTGTTGAAGTACAAAATTTAAATAATTTACTAATTCTTTGCAGGTTCAACGATTATGTCTTGTTCTACCACACCTTTTACACTTAATTAAACATTTCTTAATTTGTGATGAAATTCTCTGTGTCCTTCTACGCCCAAGCTGAGATTGGCAATCAAGTTCATTAACGAGGCCATCATCATCTGACAAGAACATATTCATATCAAACGTAGGAATAGGGTTTATTACTACTTGGTATGCTTGTTGATGCATCTCAACTCGATAGTATTGATTGGTAAAGTCATACGGTGAAAATGATCTTGACTTGATACGAGCACAAGCATGTTTGCATGGTTTTTTATCAATCTGTCATACTCTACACTAACAAACCCTACCATATAAATATACAGCATATGATTTATCTTGCTCAATTACCTCAAAGCTCCAACCACTAGACATAACGACTTTTAAGTTACGAGAACGCATATAATTGATTGCCAACTTCTTCTTTTGCTTGGGACATATTTGACCAACCATCTTATGAGATTCTTCTCATTGATCATGCATCATAACCATTATTTACATGCGTATGTGATCAACCATGGCTACAACTAGCATAAATTGGGTTGGTTTAACCCAATTCCAACATTTTGCTTGATTGTTGTTTATTACCCCCCATCGATTTCCACTAAATAAGGAATTTGCCCAACATGGTGGGTCAGGCTGCATAATAAAGTCTCTGGTAAGCAGCAACGACTCCAAGATGCTATCTATATGTCATGTATACTCCTGCCTTGTAGACGCATATGCAGCTTTCATAAATATAGAGTACCAATATTTCTTGTTATGTAGAGAGAACTTCCTTAATACCTGAATTTAATATAATAGAACAGTAATGTGCTAAATATTACAAATTAGAATTTATTTCACATAAGAGTTTATTTCACATAAGTGTTTCACAAACAAAAATAAAGTACATTTACTTGTTTCTTAAAGTTATCCACTAAATATTTCAAGCAATATGCATAGTGGCTATTGGGAAATATCATGGGGATGGCCTTAAGAAGACCTACATGTCAATGGAAGAAGAAAGTAAACCTTGATAAGCTAGGCAGATATTGAGAATTTAAGACACTTCCTAGCTTGAAGCAGAACCACTGCCAATTAATATCATTTTCAGTCAACAACTGCATATGCTAGCGTGAATAAGTTATCATTAGCATCCTTACTAACAGCATTGAGTAAGCATCCTTTGTATTTATTTTTAATATGGGCGTCGATTGAAAATATCAATGGCTTGCATCCTCTGAGAAAATCAATAGGGCAAGCATTGAAACATATAAATAGCCGATGAAATTTTTAACTAATTCGGTCAATCTCACAATCTACAATACTTCCAGGATTTGTCCTCTTCACAACATCATAGAACCACCTCAACTTATCATAAGATCCCTTCTCAACACCATGTATGTCTTGCATAGCTAATTTCTTACCCATCCATGCTTTATGGTACCTTAGTTCCACACAGTATTCTCTATGGACATCTTTCAATATGATAGAGGCCCGATAACATGGCTCTAATCTCAATTTATCCTTTACTATGTTAACAACCTAAGCAAAATTGGCTTTAGGATGTCCCCTTGTTCGAAGATTAGCCTCACCACATGTGTGCTCTAGATTGCATTTCAAATGCCAAATAATTTATCAGCCTCATGCCTTGATGCATAAATTCTCCATTTGTAATTTTCATCACTGTGATTTTTTTGTTGTCATTTTTCTTGTATTTAAATGACTGTAAAGTAGACACCACATAATTTTAAATATAATTCTAAACTCTTGAGTATCCTTAAATGTCTAACCCTCCACATATATGCAATTCCTCTATGCATCAATTGAGTTGCTAGTTAAAGCCAATTCATTGTGTGATGCATTGGTCGAACCAATTTTTTCCTCGACTACATCTCTCGAAGTTGACAAATGAAGTATAATTTCATAGAAAAGAAGTACAATTTTAATAAATTGAAGTATAATTTCAGAACATTTGAAGTATAAAATCCTAGCAACTGCAGTACACTTTTTTATAATCCATTTGTAGAACACTTGAAGTATTAAACTTAAATAATAGAGTACAATTTTATGTGAAATGAAGTACAATTTTAGATAACTAGAGTATAATTTGTTATAAAATGAAATAAAATTTTGAATAGTTTAAGTATAAAATCCTAGCAACTACAGTATAGTTTTGGATAATCAATAAATAGAACACATAAAATACAAAATTTCAATGAATAGAGTATAGTTTTAGGTAAAATAAAGTATAATTTCAGGAAAAAAAAAAGTAAAATTTTAAATAAAGTTTGGATAATCAATAAATAAAATACTTGAAGTATAAAACTTTAATGAATAAAGTACAGATTTAGGTAAAATAAAGTATAATTTTAGGGGGGGGAGCACAATTTTAGATAAAGTGAAATATAATAAATTCAGCTAATTAAAGTATATGTTTAAATAAAATAAAGTACAATTTGAAACACTTGAAGTATAATACTTCAATGAACAAATTACAAGCTTTGTAAAATGAAGTAAGTATAATTTCACAAAATAGAAGTACAATTTTACATATAGAAAAGTACAATTTAAGAACATGTGAAATATAAAATTCAAGCAAAAGAAATATAATTTTGGATAATCAATAAATAAAATACTTTAAGTATAGAAAATCAATTACTATAGTACATATTTAAGTAAAATGAAATATAATTTTAGCAAAAATAAGTACAATTTTAATAAAGTGAAGTATAATTTTCAAATATTTGAAGTACAAAATCCTAGCAACTACAATACAATTTTTGATAATCCATTAGTAAAACACTTGAAATATAAAACTTAAATTATATAGTATAATTTTATGTGAAATGAAATATAATTTTAGATAAATAGAGTACAATTTTATATAAAGTGAAGTAGTTTAAATATAAAACCCTGGCAACTGCAGTACCATTTGGGATAATCATTAAATACAACACTTGAAATATAGAACTTCAATTAATAAAGTACAGATTTAGGTAAAATAAAGTATAAAATGAAATATAATTTCAAAACGAAAATGAAGTACAATTTTAGATAAAATGAAATATAATTTTCAATATTTGAAGTATAAAACCTCAACAACGGCAGTACAATTTTTTATAATCGTTTAGTTGTATAAAACTTAAATAATGGTGTACAATTTTTGTCAAATAAAGTATAATTTTATTTGTAATGAAGTATAATGTAGAATACTCTAAGTAAAGAAAGATTTTTAAATAAACGGAGTACAATTTCAGAACACTTAATGTATAAAATTTTACAAACTGCAATGCAACTTAGATTCTGTAGAAGTATTACCTTAAAATATCACAGTTCTTCTTGGCACTACTGTTTGATTCATCCTTTTGGTTTACAAGAATGTCAACAATATTTATCTTTAATGTCAAATGCAGTAAGACCATATTCAGGACATCTTCGTCATCAGTCAATGTCACGTATAATCTTTGATATGAAGCTATATATCGCAAACTAAAGAGCTCAACGTTGATTTCACTCCAATTTCTTGCGAGATTAATGTATATATCCATTAAAGTCGTAATATCCTTAATTGATATTATATGAAGCTGCTCTTTATAGCGACAACTCTCCAACACTTGATTGTACACTGCAGCTTCACTACTGGTTGACATTGTTCAAAAAATACAAGAAACTTAGAAGCAACCGAGAAAAAAAAACCCAAAAATAATGAAGAAAAAATCCGAAAATGATGAAAATGAAAAGAGAAGAAGACAATGCAAATGTCAAGTTGGTGGTTGTTGGCTCCCATGTTTATTCTCATTTCTGCTGTGGAGCTGCTTATATTTTTTCTTTTCTTTCTATTTTTAAAAATGATGTTGAAATTGATAGGGTTTACTATTGCCTTTTATTTATGACAAAGAAATGGAAAAAAAATGAGTGAAAAATATTACACTTAAGGGCATTTTTATCAAATCAAATGAGTGGAGAGTAAACTCTAAAATTCTAACAAAACTAGAGATTTAGTTAAAATAAAATTAAGTGAGAACTGATCACAAAAATAAAAAATAATTTTGATACTTTTAAATAAGTTTTCCTTAATTTTGTACATATTAAATATAACTTTTTGCATATTTAATCTTTCAGGCTGAAAAATATTCAATCAAACTAGCACAATTCTCAATCAGTTTCAATTGAGCTCCAAATTTTGAGGGTTTTCCGTCATTTACCACGCAAATCCACGTCTCCCGCTATATACGAGCCATGTATTTTTTGTTAATTAATAATAAAATAATAAGTAAATCAAAAATAATAAAAATCTAAAATAATGTCACCTATTCAATAATATTAAATAGTAAACATATTTAAAATAATTTATTGAAATAATTAAATTTAATTAATAATATTATATACTAAATATATTTATCAATTGAATTACATATTTAATAAATATTAAAATAATAAACATATCTAAAACAATTTGAATGAATTTAAGTGAATAATTTATTAATTAAAAATAAAATAAATAATTTAAAAATTAAAATAACATTGCATATGATAATATTAAATAATAAACATTATTTAAAATATTTTATTTAACAATATTATATAAATGAATAATTTATTTAAATAATTAAATTTCATATCAAATAATATAATCTTAAAAAAATTGTAGCTATAAATTTAATAATGTTAAAATAATAAACATGTCCAAAATAATTTATTCAAAATTTAATGAATCTTTTATTGATAAAAATAAAATAATAAATAACTAAAAATAATAAAAATCTAAAATAATGTCACATATTCAATAATATTAAATAGTAAACATATCTAAAATAATTTATTTAAGACTATTAAATATTTAAAATAATTTATTTAATTATATTAAATTCTCTAAATGAATTTAAATGATATTTATTAACTAAAAATAAAACAAATAAACAGTTCAAAAATTAAAATTAAAATAATATTGCATATTTAATAATATTGAATAACAAACACTGTTTAAAACATTTTATTTTATATACAATAACGCACTGCTTATCATCTTCCTCATGCACGCCTCCCGGCC
>JACGDI010005719.1:804918-867458 GCA_014898725.1 Jacaranda copaia
CCGCTCATGGCAGCCACCTGATCTTACATGTGTGTGTGTATAATTTAATATATTTTTTTAGGGCTTTAAGCATTTTTTTTATTGATGAGTTAATGATGAGGCACCATACATAGCGGGTGCACTGATGTGCGTGATGTGTGCTGTCATGACAAGTAGTGAAAAATCCCTAAATTTGACTTAATTCATCATGCTGATTGGATATTATTCCGGCTTAATTAAAAAAAATTTCAACCTAAAGAATTAAATATGTAAAAAATTAATGAGTAATGAATCAAATATGCCAATGAGATAATAAAATAGACTGAAATTAAAACTGATAATAATGAGGGACTTTTTCTTATGTCGCGTCACATACGAGGGAAAAGAAAAGTAAGAAACAAATCTACGAAAACTAATTCTAATGAGACTTATTTTATTCTTTTGTGGGCTTAGGTAGAAAGTTAATAAGAACTCCAGCAAAAAAATATTAGTCTCAACTAATTTTCCTGAACCTATTCCAACCCACAAATCAAAATGTGTTGGACCCAATGAGAAGGCAGCTTTCTGCCCTTTTTATCACTATCTTCTTTCCTCTTTCAACCTCAATTTTCTGTCTATTCCACCCACTCAAAACACTACTGCTTGCTGTGTAAGAATGTTCAAAGTTAACTTTTAACATATAAAATACTAATAACAGCAAGAAGAGTATTAATTTGGTAAAAGGAAAATAGTAACTTAGTGGGTGGTTGATCCATCAATGTCCCCATCAAAATAAGGAGAGGTGCATATACATGCACTTTCGGTTGCTCATATTTTTCACTGAATTGATTTTGACCTTTAGTGTGCTAATCGACATATTGAGTCCATAAACATTTGAATTGTTGGACAAATGTGATCTAGTTGTTCAGCACCACCCATTAGGCGCTGATGAAGTTACTCACATACAATGCACATGAGCAGAGGGGAAGAAAAAAAAAAAAAAAAAAGCTACAATCCATACCGACAACCATTCACCATAAAGTATCAGCAGGTCACTCATTTATTGCTTTCATTTTTGCTGAGAAACTTCTTTTTGGTCTCTATAGAGAATCTCATAGTTGGATAGTATCTTTTTTATGTGTCAAATGCGATGTTGTATCTAACCATTTAAATCAGACCTCCATTTTGGCACCATGAGGAGTTTGTGGAACTAATCATGCCATTATGCGTGCACCTGAAAACATAGGCTGATTGCTGAGCCCACTCTGACTCCCACCACTGTTAATCTCTGTAAGGGAGTTACCCTCGTGACAAACCCAGAATTGAGTTACAACATTTTAATTATTGTACCATTAAAATTTTGAACAATCTCTATCAACACAACAACAAGCACTCAATCTATAATTATTAACAAGCAAAACTTAAATGACAACTGAAATTGAGATAATATTTGTTCCTATGTGCATCAAATATGAACAATTCTATCAGGGCTTCTTGTCCAAAAATTATTTTAAAAAAAAAAATTAAGGGCTTAATGTGATGAACTGCAGAACCACAAGAATCAGAAATCAATATGAAGGCAACTGCGCATAATCAACAGTGCAATCCTCTCTTCCAAGTAATTCTCTTTGCAGAGAGATACAACTAAAATAAGTTGAGAAATCTTCAACTTCCAACTGCCAATGAAGTTTGGGCTGTGAAGACTTGTTAGACAAATAATACATCAAAACCTCAATATAAATCCCAGATTTCAACAACTATAAAGGAAACATTACATTTCTTAATGCTATATTTGAATCTTAAATTTAGCATGAAAAACACTAAGCAAAATTATTCTCCCACATGAAACAATTATGTTTCAAAAATTTTGCTTTATGCTTACATTTCTGTCACTAAAATCCCAAGTCCAAACACAGCCTACATGCAAACACACAAATAGCAAGACTAAGTTATTTTAAGTAATCTGGTTGGGGGAACAGATTTATTAATAGCATCCCAACTTCACATAGCTTTTGGGAACTTACATCAATATGATACCATCAGAAAAACTAGGTTCAACATATCTGACAAAACTATTTTAGTATGCATCCTCATTTACAAAATTTATAATGTTGCTAAGTGCTCTCATGTAATCCATATTTCTTGCTATGGTCTCGGTAACCATAGTTAAAAGCTTCAATAAGAATACACAAATAAAACCAGAAAAGAGTATAAATAATAAAGTACAACACATTATCCCAATTTAATTCTGCGGAGGAAACTGTAATATCACTTGGCGGCTGAAAATTTGCTCTTCTTGTTGCTCTTCTTTCTAGAGCCACTAGACTGCGGTGCTTCCTCCTCTTCTGCCTTTTGTTCCGCCTCTAAGATAGCCAACTAAAGTATTTGCACATACAAAGTAGATGTCAATAACCTTACATCGTAATATTTGAATTTATTGCCTAAGAACAGAAATGTTGTTACCTCATCAAGTATTGGCTTCAATTCCTTGTACCTAGCTTTAGCAAGATCAAATCCATCTTTACGGAGTTCCTGGAGTACCAAGGAAACACTACGAACCTCAACACTTTTGTTGAAATATTAAAAGATAGATTTACACTATGTTTGGTTCAAGGATTTTAGTAGAGAAAAGAAAAGAAAATGCTAAGAAAAATATTTTCGATTGTTTGGTTAATAAGGAAAATGCTAAAGAAAGGAAAACTCAAGAAAAAATATAATGTGCTTGAGGAAAATGAGTTTTCCCCACAAAATGGTGAAGAAAATGAGGGAAAAGCCCATTTGAGCTCTCTTTCCTTCTCCAACACATTTGTCCTTCATTCCTTTCTTTATTATTTTCCTCTACGACCAAACAAGTTTAAGATTTTATACTTCTTTGCTTTTGCTTTCATTTTCCCTAATATTTTCCTTTCCTTGTCAATATCTTTAAACCAAACATAGTGTTAAGGAATAGAGAAAGAGGAAAAAGATGCCACAGCCAAGTGGCAAAGATTGGCAACAAGTTAACATTTCTTTGAAGTTTGACTAGTAGCCTAATAAATTCATTGTAAATGAATGTGATTATCTTTTGATATAGATAAATTTAATCTAGCATTCTATATTGCGGATCAATATGTTAAACTAATAGATGACACTTCTATAAAATATGTATTCACATCTACATACATGAAAACTTTAGGAATAGACCTCCAAATTTTTGAAGAGTTGTGGAATTACTATTAGCTTACAGACAGATTCCATTTCCTCTTTTACTCTGAATGCTTTTTTATTTGCTAGTTATCTATTGAGTTACAATTTATCAGTTTTAAACTCATATAACTCCAATCATATGAAACATACACTTGCATATATGGCATATTAGTTTACGTGATATAATTGGTAATGTTATAATGTGCTTATGTATAAAATGTGGGTGCAGTACACTTCAAAATGTGTGAAACATGATACCATGCACCAATTTGAACATTATCTGTTCATTTGATGGCCCATTAATCCAGGGTACATAGGATTGTGGCTCAATAAGGCATCAGTGGAATAGCCAATCCAAAAAGTTCATACTATTCAACATCCAAGTTCCCACACATCATCAAAAGGTCTATAGCTAGTAAGGTCGTGTGCAAGTCGGAATATGCTTGATATGGAAGACACAAAATATCTAAGGATGTCTACATTGGTAAATATCTCTTAGGGATAATTATCTAGACACCTCCCCTTTGGTGAAAGTATAAAAACACCCCCATCCTATGGGAAACTACATTGACAACCCCTGTCACTTGTGTTTTTTTAACAAATTTCCCCAACTGATAGATTCTGGAACAAAATTTGATGATATCAGCAAAAAAGTTGTTGCTTTTTCATGATACTTGTGATATTTAGTCTTGGTTTTGATTTATGGGCAAAAATTCCCTTCCCCACATACCTGTGCACTGCATGTGTCAGTAGAGCTAATTGCAATCATTATATAGCAGGAAGTGTTATTGTAATATAAGTAATCTCTTCTTTCATTTGTCAGAATTTTATTTTCTTAACTTTATTTTCATTTATGAACTTCTATTTTTTTCCTCGTAACATAATTTTAATTTTTTAACTACAAACATAATTAACAAATAAATTTTGAGAAATCAAATATTTGTTTATTAATTCTTTAACTAATCAGATAATCATTTAACTAATTCAAGAACTATTTAATTATTAAATAATTAGCTTTTAACTAACCATGTAATTAAAAGTCAAATTTTAATAATTAACTTACTTTTATGTAATCTAATAATCATTAAATATATGATTAACCAAGTGAATAAATTAGGAGAATTAACTTAGCTATGATAAAATACATAATAAATCAAGTAAATAATCTAAAAAGAAAAGTAAAATCCATTTTATCATTTTCAACAAATAAATAATTTGATTCAAGAATTATCTCAACTATAATCAAATATAAAATTAATCAAGTAAATATATTAAAAAGAATATAGAGTTTTTTTGTAAATTTTACTAGTTAAAATGTAACTTAATTATGATTAAATATATAATCAATGAAGCAAATAAATTAAAAGGCATGTACAATTCATTTTTCTTTTAGTCTTTCCTCGTTTAATCAAACTAATTCATTAAAGGAAATAAAATAATTATATTTCTTTTCTTTTTTCTTTCTTCCTGATTTTATTCTATTTCTTTTTATTTTCCCTTTCTTTCATTCATCCTCTTCTTTCTTATTCTCAACCACCACCCACCCCAAACAATCCACCACCCCAAGCCTCACCTCCCACCCATCCCCAATCATGCATATATAAGTATCTCTTACTCTCTTTCTGTATATATATGATGTATGTATGCATGTATGTCTATCTCTTTGTATGTGTGAATATATATCTATATATGCCGTATGTGATTGTAGGTGTGTATTTGTGTATACATACACATACATCGAAGAAGGAAGAGAGACAGAAGGGAAAAAGATGAAATTTTTAAAATTTGAAAATTTATGTTGAGGAGTAAATCATCTGGCACAAGTTTCAAGTTTTTGACTTGATTCTTTTATTTTGTTGTGTTTTTCAAAGGGATATATATGTTATTTTGTTATTTTCCCTTCACTTTTTCACGCAATAAATATGAAAAAGAAGTGTCAATTTTATTTCACATAACGCAAAGGGATATTTCTCTATTAGGTGTTTAAGTAATTATCCTTGATTTAGTTTTATTCATGGCTCAAATAAGTAGGTGAATCCACGGAATAACATGTATACATCCATAGAAATGCATATGTTATAAAAATTCAAAAAAGACAAAGTTAGATATAGTTTAATATATTTGTTAGCTTATTTCATTCAACATCCAACATAGTTAGCTTATCAAACATTTACACATAAAAAGGTTGTTTTGAGTTAATACTGCAGTTGATCAAATTTCCCTATTTCAACTTATCCGCAGTTTAGCAGTCTCAGTAAATATTCTTAATTTTCTTCATTTTGCATTTTTCTAACAGTATTAGTAAATATCCACAATTGCAGCAATTTAGGCATTTTTCCATCTTCAAAAAAAAAGAAAAAGAAACACAACAGAACAAACAAAAAATCAAACACAAATTCTCGCTAACAACCTCCATCCTGAAATTAGCTCTAGAATCAATGGTGTTATTGTCCTTAAAATAGAAGTATCCTACGGATCTAGGCCTCTAAAAGTCTGTTGTCAAAACAAGGAAAACAAGATTGAGAACCTGATAGTGTTACTCATAAAACTTTGAAGTAAGCATTTTTAGGGACAATTTGGTAATCCAAAACAAGGGATAACTTGGTAATTTTCAAGAAACCTGACAAACTTAAGTATATCGTAATTCAGAATTATTTTAATATTATTTCAAGCCTTTTCTGATCAGGAATTTTCCAATCAATGACCTAGTTCAGACATCCTTGTTAGAGTAGAAGTTCTCTATTTCTAGGAAACCTGGTGTTTATAATTTGTTCAATAGAATCATGTCAATCTAAGAGTCCATAGATACAATGTAAGCATCCTTAACTTAAAATTATTGGTCATACAGACAAAATAAATGTGTGTGTGCATGTATAAATGAGTGTGCGGTGCGTATATATTTTGATATATAATTTTGCATTAAGTGCTCAGCCACCATTAACTCCTTATTAGAGTAATTCCTGGGGATCCTGAGAGAATCACATGCTCCTTTCAGAATTGTTGGGATTCTGAAGTTCACTTGTTCTCTCTATGACCTTTTCAAACACTGTTTTGAGGGCTAGACGGCCTTCAAATTCTAACGAAAAAGTGGGCAGCATGCAAACAAACTAAAATGGTATATACAGAAACAAGTTCATCATCCACATTGTGAACTTGACCACATCAGGAGCACCCAATAGACTTGAAAAATTAAATAGAAAATGCAGATTCAAACAGAAAAACGGACCTTTCCAGTGTGTTGCGTATGCTCGTATGCAGCCATTTGCCAGTACATATTTGTACGTTTGTAGAAATCCTTCAGAGATTCTCCAGGCTTTATAAAAAGTTGAAGGAAAAATAAGTTACCAATTATAAGAAAAAAATTAGAAGCATATATGAAGCAAAAGTTGTTCAATTATGACAGTAAGATATCGTGACCATGACCAGGGTATTCTAATTTAATCTTGAAAGTAGCTGCAGAGGGTACCACTGGCGTTCTCTGTGAATCAGAAAGACCCAGGCTGGCTCTAATTTGCTCGATCCTGCCTCGTTTCTCCTTCCTTCGAAGGTTTTTTCCTTCTCCCTTTATTATAGCAACAGCATTACCCAGTTCAAGTGATGTAGCAGCACCATTTGTAACCTTCATAGAAAAACAACTAGGCTAGGAATCCGAAAAGCAATGAAAAACAAAATAATATATTTATCTTTGAGCATTCTATTGACAAGAGAAACACCTCCGAATCACCATCATCATCACCAGACTCTTCACTGTCATCTCCACTGCCGGACTCTTCATCCTCACTATCATCTTCATCCTCATCCTCATCCTCATCCTCATCCTCATCCTCATTATCGGAGGTTTCAATCCATTCTGATTCAGATGCCTGTATAAAGTAAGCATAAAGTCCGTTTGAAATTAGGGAAAACATAAACATTGCACTTGGAATTGTCGACACAGTTTGGACTGCACTGCACAGGCTAAATGTAGTTGTTCAAATGAAACCATATAATTAGTAGACAAGTTAACGTTTGCTTTCAACTACAATAGATAAACGTAAAAAAGGCATCAACAATTACCTTTCCAGTTACAAGTAAAGAAGAAGGTCAAACACCATTTTGGACACAGTATGTGAAAAAAATCTGTAACAGCAATGAGACTACATACTAAGGAACAAAATTACAATGGGACAAACAAAATGCAATCGCAAGACACATAGGTAACATCTGAAATGAGAAGATATACACAAACCGGAATAATGCACTTCCATTCATCCAGCTTGCTAAGGTTAAGTGCATATAGATCATCAAGGGTAATTTCTCGATCTTTAATTTCCATCATGCCCCCATAAATGTATAATGTATCTTTTCCAACAACCATACAAGAATTGATTCGTCCACAAGGTTTTACTATCTGCAAATTAGACTGAAGTCACATAAACCATGACTACACCCAAATAACTGCAATAGCATAAAATTCGTTGCAATGAATTTATGATGACAAACCTCTGGTAAAGCAGAATTTTGCACGGAAATTTTCTTGCAAGATCCAGAAGCTTCCTCACTACAGGAAATTGTTACATTTTTATTCAAATTAACAGATAAATTTTTTATGTCACTCTCCATATCAACATCATCATCATCATCAGAATTTTCATCTTCATCAGATGATACGGTATTTTGCCTTTCTGCCACTCTCATCTTGCTTTCAAGATCCATATCATTGGGTCTTCCATCAGAATCCTTCTTTAACTGCAAAATTATTTAAACAGGAACCATGTTGGTGTCAATCATACGTGAACTTTGAAGCAACCAAATGTAGAGACAAGTTATACAAATCTAGATAAAAAGATTCATTAAAAAAAACATCAAGATACTAGGGTGGCAGCACATATTTATGATGAAGCAGATGCAGTAATTTAGGTCATCGGATTGGAGAGCTGATACACAGGAATTATGCTGTCAAGAATACCTTATCTTTTGTTGCCTTCTCCTTTCGCAGCTCCAATGGATACCTTTTTCAAACATAATAATGAGTCTTCTTGATTCAGCATAAACTCTTTAGCAAAGGGATAATAAAAGAGAAAAGAAAAAGAAGAACAAAGAACAAAGACCAGGTGGAGAAACTTCTACACTGTAATTAAGGGACAAGTTTTAAGCATTTTTTTCATAAAGGAACAAAGGAAGGTAAACTTATCATTAAGATAAAATTTTCCATCAAATTCTCATGCTTTATTTATAAATGATCCTTTACTTCTTAGCAGTAACTCTAAAATTATTAAATTTATTTTCATGGCAACCATTTGTAAATTTCAAACACTTGATTCATACATTTGCTAGTAGCAATTATTCAAGTTAAAATTCGTCTTTTAATGTTCTAATCCCCAAAGATCAATGTTTTAAAAGGTGAGAGGCAAGGCAAAGCATTTCACATATTCTGATACCAAGGCCAATCCCCATAAATTTATTTTGTAATATTCAAAGAATATAAACACTATTCATTCATTAATTACAAATAACTAACAAATTTCAAACTGATAGGATAGGAGGAAAGATTTTGGGAAAAAGCTTTAGATCCATATGTTCTAAAATAGACATTTTCAGTTCTTGAAATATGAAAATGGACCAGGAAAATTTCTTTCTGCATACCAAAACCAAGAGAAAAATAAAGATAATTTTTTGAAAGAATATTATTGTTCTTAGGAATTTGAGTTTTGAAAAAGAATGACAATGATTTTGGTCTCTGACATCTACAGCCAGAGGGGAAAGAAAAAGTTGACTTGGACACCTTGCAGCATAAACTCAGTGGTTGGGGCACACAATGTGTATGCCACAAAATGTCCAAGTGTACACCCCACAGATCCATCATGCAGGACACCCACCCACCCCCCATCCCCTCTCCCTCAGGGCAGGTTTGCAAATGCCTTGCATCCGGTGATATCTAAGGCAAGCCCCACAAGTACCTTTTAAAATAATGTTAAAGATACACAAGCCACAAGGTTCATTCCAAAGTTTTAATTTGGGGACTTCCTGCTCCCCTGCCCTAATTCTCCGAGAACAAATAAATAGTAGATCTAGAACAAGTACAATGCATCTCTCAGAATTGAACTACATACTTCTTCATTTCCTTTAGGTATTATGAGTGAAATTACTTATAGAAGAGGACCGTTTACACTTTACACAAGCACGCACAGGCACGCACATGCGCACACAACCACACACATATATCACAGATAAACAGCATGCCCCAAAGGGATTTATAGCCATCATTTAATAGAGCAACACCGGCATCAAGAAAGGGAGAAGTTACCAGCGATGATTGTCTAACTGGAAGCCATAAAGTTCATTCAAGAACAAGCTCATCATTAAGTCCCCTGTGCAGAAACTTGGATCAGAATATTGGACACACAGAGATCGATTTCAATTCAGTAAAACAGCAAAATATAGTCCCAGAAGAATATAGAGATCTTTTGACCACCAAAAGACGAAGAAAAAGAAGAGCAAAAGAAGTAGCAAAGAGAACAATAAAAAGAAGATTTCCATCTCAATTTGAGCCAATTGAGAACATTAAAACAGTAACAGGTCCTATTCATGCAAGCAATCATGTAAAATTAGCTCCTTTTAGCAATGGACCATGTAGTTCCAATAAGAAGAGTGTCTTAACTCATATTCAATGACAGAATATTAGTTTGCAAGAGCATGACCTTGAGGAATCATATATAGTTGACTACTCTTTCATATCTGCTACCAAATACAAGGATGTGGTTTTCATTCTCACTTCTTCCAGTCCACATAACATCTTATAGGTAGCTAAATTCGTTACTCAATCCTACTGCAACCATAAAGCTTGGATGGTTTTCATTTTGGTATGGAATCAAGGATCTTAAATCATTAGAACTCCATCCAGGGGAATAGTCAAAATGTGAATAGCAAATAATCCATTTTCCACTAGAAAGAAAGGATCTGGATCTGTTATAATGCACAAAAAAGCAAAAATAGGTAATAAATGAGTGACCTTCCATTTCCATATCCACCACTCCTCCAAAGAGCAAGGCCCTCTTTTTATGGACAAACATAGAGAAACCAGCCCGAGGTCCTGGAGGCATCCCACTCTTCTTCACCTTTTACATGGAAGATAAAACAAATGATTGATTGCAGAGAAAGAAAAAAACCTTGCCTAAAGAATACAAAATTATTTCAAAGATTATAATGGCACAATTACAGTCACTCCCATAAATCAGTTTATCCATCAACTTTCCCCTTCCACCTTCAAGAACACATTTCTGAATGTAAAATGAGCAGAACAGGCAATCATGAGGGGAAATTAACAAATATAAGCACTATTAGCAACAGCTTATCTCTTGGGGCTTTCATGAGAAACAGAAATTGTTCCTTTTGATTAGTATAACTTACCAGAGGTTAAACATTTTTTCAGTCATGCACTCAATCCAGGTCAAAGCCTAAGTTTCTTGGATGAACAGAGAATATCTTAAAGTAGGTGCAATGAACCAGCATCTTTGAGGAAGATCCCAATAAACAAATTTTTTTTGGTAACTGAAATCTGGAAAAAGGTGATTAAGCATCGCAGAACTTTGTAGCTGCAATTGTTAAGAAATCTAAGAAGAGGAAGACGATAAAAATTGAATCTACCAAGAACTAAAAATTCAATAGGACGTAGATCATATTTGAGATTAACAGAATCAAACCTACCTAATTTAACCAAATTACTTGGCATATTTCGTTCTAGAACAGGTGGTCTTTGACCAAAAAAACAAATACCAAGTCAATGCATGATCAATAGTCTGAAAAGTAACCTCTTTCGCCCTAGTCTGGCTTTTGCTTCTGTCATTTTTCCTCACATAAAACTGATATTAAGTTGTTAATCCTCCAAAATCAACAACATTTTCAAATCATCTCTTTATCAGCATGTTTTAATAGAAACTTCAGAATATAAATGGACAAGTTAACTCATGATTATCTAGCTCAAGTGTGAATGCATTAATGAATCATTACTTCACAGATCTAATGTGGAATAGTATATTCATGAGATCACTAATCCTACACTTGAAAAGCTAAAAAAGGGAAGAATTGGAAAAGAAGACCCAAACTCACTAAGAATTATTATTTTGTGACTTATAACTGGATCGAATCTGACTAAAGTACTATAGCATGAAAGGTAGCTCAACTCCCTTCCCCCAAATTCACTTGTTTGAAGATGACAAGAGAATATGAGTAGAAATAATCAATATGAGTGTCCCCCAAAACACCCCCCCCCCCTCCTCTCCTGGCGGGAGGAAGGAAAAGAAAAGAAGAAAAATGAGGAGGAAGAAGAAGAAGAAAGAAACCTTGTCCAGTACAATCATGAGAGTCAGGTAATTGAAAGAAAAAATCTATAATTATGTGAGTCAATTTTATTTTTGCACACAGAATGAATAAGTAGATATGGAAACATACATACCTTATTCCATTCCCAAGTTCTAGGATCAAGGCGCCACATGTCTGAGTGAACAATCCCTTTCTCAGAGACCTTTTTATCTGATGATGAAACCTCTTTCGAATAACCACCATATAAATAAATCTGAAATGAAATTTCAATGAACGAGAAAATTATTAACCATTTGTTGTGAGAAAGCACAAATTGCTGCATTATCTAGTTCCACAAATAACTACACCTTTGATATCAAAATGTGCAATAGTTCTGACTGGTGCTAATGACAACTAATAATACTTAATAATGCAAAAGCCCATTGTTGATGGTCTCACCTCATCTTGGTAAATAACGAATTGGAAACCACTTCGAGGACTTGGCCACAGGCATCCAGGTCTAGGTTTTATCTCTTGCCACTACAATGGAGGAAAAAATACATTGTCGTTCTAGCCTTAAGAATCTGAAATTGAGAAAGTACCACCAGTAAACATTTGCAATGAAGGGCAAGTTTGCTATCACCATGTCGTACCTTAAACTGATCCAGGTCAAACACGTGCAAATCATTGAAATACCTGCATCAGTGTAAGTTTTTTGATGGTAGAAGAGCAAATATTGAAAACAAAAGTACAATTTGCTATATCTGGGAAGAATTTCAATAGCATCTCGCAACTGCTCTGCTTCTAAGCACCTTAAATGTTGTAAAACTACAAGCACCTGAACCTTGATAGGCTTCCCAATTAAATATGAACCTTAAGGTTTATGAAAATCTCAATTTAACCTACTTAAATTTAAGAAAATTACATCTGAGTTCTGACACCTATCAAGAAAATATTTATCATACTTGAAACCTACATTTTCATTTTTATTTTGAGTTAAAATATAAATATTTATTATACAGTGCAATGTTGCAGCGAAGCCGCGTCGCATTCTCATACCATATGCTGTAATCTATACATCAAAGCATCAAATGTCAAGTTCTCAGACTCGCTCCAACTCAGTCATATCGATCTGCCACCTTTTTCTTGAAGCAAATGAAACAGGCACCACTTTTATTTAACTAAAAGACATGCTAGGGCTCTAAAATAATTGCAAATTCTATCATGGGCTAGCTATTTCTACACTTGTCAATCATTGCCTTCTCTTCTACCAATACTATAATGATCACCAATTAATCATCTTGATTAGTGTAAATCTCAATCAATTATCTCAATTAGTCTCATTCAGTTTCAGTTTTGTTTTTGTGACCAAACTTGTGGTTTCAATATCTGAATCTTTTTCTAGAGGCACTACTAAGCATCTATTGATCTAGGAGTTAGAAGTATCACTAGGTATTTTGAATCTCTTTCTTTAATATATTATGAATATCTACAAGTCTTTGAATCCCCAAGACGCAACAGACCTTCCATGGGGCTAGCATACAACTGCTATAACACTGAATGCTTGAGTTAATGAGGGCCGGATTGGCTGTATTTTAGGTCCATTTTATTTCCAAATTCACTGTAGCAATTCCATAAAATGCCATTGGCCATTGTTTTCTAATATAGATAAGGCCCATTTCTGTTTTCCACTTAAAATACACCCAGCCCCTATACTTGTACTCGTTCAACCATTTTACTGGCTATGCCCCATTTTTTGCTTAAAGCTGCCGCACCCATCATTCATCCACCACTTCTCTCCCACCCAGCCCCACATTATATCGCAATTTTTTACGTTCTTGTTAAATCCTTTTAACTAATAATAATAATAATTAAATATACTTTCTATTTAAATAATAATTTACACACATTCCAACAACCTACTAATCATTAAATTTCAATTTTTAATTGCAACATTCATAGAAAAGATATTTCAAAACAACACAACCAATCACATTTTCAATATTTCACTTTCTCCAACGTATGAATATCTCTACTAATACGCTTACCTACCTATTTCAACTACCAAGAAAAATAATATCAAAACAACATATCCAATCATATTTCCATTTCCACACACAAAACAATGATAAAATGAAAACACATTCTACAACGATGAAAACAGAAAATGAGATAAAAACACAACCAATCTGGCTTTAAGGGTTACGGTGAATAGTGACAGTATTTAAAGCAGGTCATGTTTTGAAATTCTTATTTGGACTCTCTTATACAGGCAGAAATGTTGTATGGACTCCTATTCAATATTGAGTATCTGGCCACATTGGAATTGTTCATTAAACCCTATTATGAGTTTAAGATTGTTTTCTGCCTAAAGAAATATCTAGTGCTGAACAACTCAATGACTTTTGCAGTTCATTTAGATTCTTGATCAATTCAAAAGGAACTTGGCAATTCATGCATAACTGTGGGTGAATTCAATTATTGTTTTCTGCAAGATCTAGTAACTATAATGTGCACTGGGAAATAGACAGGATTTAGTAGGTATTACATAAGCTCCATGACATTCAGCAAATTACTAAAAACCATACAATGCACAAGGTTTTGTTTGTGTTTGAGCAAGCCTTGAAAAGAGAGTAGCATAATGTCCCACATCAATTGTAGGAGAAAGTTTAGTCATTGTTTATACAAAGGCTTGATAAGCTTCTACAACAACTTGAGTTAATTAGATTTATACAAGGCGAAGGTATGCAAAGTGGACAGGCACTCAATATTTAGAACATACGCAAACTTACCTTGTTCCACATTGAAATAATATTGCTGAGAAAAGTTTAAATAAAACAAGCAGGCAAAGAAACAGAAAACCACCTCACTTCTCTAAGAGTGTCGTAGAAGCCTCCAAAAATTATGATTTTGTGCTTGTACAGGACCTGCAAAATAATGAGAACTGAAGCACATAAATTTATAGTCTCTGAAAAAGACATGGTAATCAAAGATCAACGAATAACAGAGAGTACACATGTACATGACCACAGAACTAGCACAATCAGACAAACAAAGAACACGTAGATAGTCAGAAAAAGACTATCTAACGCTACATGCACATACATACATATAGAGAGAACATAATAAGTATTGGGCCAATTGGTGGTTTTGTGTGAAAACCGAATAGGGGCAGAGCTTGAACGCTTCACCACACGGCACCAGTGCTGCTACTGTCAAACCGGTGTTTGGTAAAACCCATATGTACTCTAGCTTTTAGTTATATACATTAACAACTGTGGCACAATACAACTAGAAATAACAATGGAAAAGGAAAAATGACAAAGTTTTAGGAAAAAAACTAAAGAAACCCTAACAAGAGAAAGAGGAATAAATTCATGTCAAATTGGTGTAGAAAATATTAATGCAAATTAAGACATGAATGAATTTGATGTCAATGATATAGCATAATTCTCCATGGATTCATGCCTGCACGATTCAACCAAGCAAGCAAGTTGGACTCATTTCCAGAGTTCTTTTTTCATCCAATAATGCATTTGATCCCCAGAAAAAGGAAGAAGGAAAAAAACCAAAAGCAAGACTCTCAAGAACTAAGGCTCAGTAAAATATCTATTTCAACCACATTTAGACAAATGTTATAAATAATTCCATGCACAAGTGAAGAAAATACGAAACCAAGCTAAAATAGAAAATTCTTGAATATGAAAAAAGAGTACTCAATCGCCATGTTTTAAAATCACCTGAATATCAAGAAACTGCTTGGCTGGAAAGTGGCGATATGTGGCTGTATCTTAGGACCATAGTTGTTAAAGGCTCAAGGCAAACCACTGCACAATAGTGTCCTAGACCTATGGCACATGGCATGGCATGTGTCTTATCAAAGTGAGTTGCATAATTACATAAATGGATCGTATATAATATAACTTTAATAGCTTTTAATGAAATCAATGTTAGTAGCCTTCAAGGAAAATGATGTTTTAGCAACAACTACACCAACATCACCAATTATTTAAACAAATTAGGATTTATTTCAGTAAATTCAGCAATATTTAGCATGTTCAGTTATTTCATATTTATTTTAGCAAATTCAGTAATATTTCAGAAATTCAGGATTTACTTTTCATAAAATTCAGTAATGTTTTAGCAATAACATCAGTAATTTCTAAAATATCAGCAAATTTTAAACTAATTTGAACAAATAAATAATAAAAGTCCTCAATAACATTTCAGCAATTAAACAAGAAGTGCTTGGGGACCTGTACTTTTTTCTTTTTTTGGCTTTCTTAAAGTATGTGTGGCGTGCTTTCTTCACGAAGCCTGCCATGGTCATGTAACAGGGCCTTGAGAAAAAGAATCACATTGTCTCTTAGATGATAACTCATTGCTCAAGTATTCGCCTACCAACAATCAATGAGTTTAATACCATGATTTGATTCTTTGCTTCACTTCTTAAGTCTTTGAAACTTTCAGAGATTTCAAACTAGCATCTCATTAGGTACACATTTCGATGCCATGTATGGTAATTGGGGATGATAATGAAGTAAGAACAATTCCTTCTTGCATTAACACCTAACGGTCCACGTACATCAAAATGGACCAAGTTTAATGGACATGGCATGCTCTATTTTTCAAACAAATAGCAACTTAGTCATTTTACACTTTAAACAAAACTCACAAGTAGGTAGTTCCTCAAGATCATCAAGGTGAAATGATCCCGAGGCAACCGAAGTGTGCGCCAGTTTTCAACAATGGGGAAAAGCGCACACCATGGTTGTACATTTTCGCTTTTTAATTACTATGTATAGGACAAACAATCATCCATTACATTCATAAAATCTTCCATGTGATACTCTTACTATGTGGTCTACCTAAGTGATGACTTGATACTTAACCATGGAGGTAGAACTTTATATAACATTGCCTACCTTCAAGGTTAGCCGGTGAATCATATGTCGTAAGTTTCATTTTGACAACAGAAACAGCACATATCACCAGCTATTGCTCCTTAATGGTCACTCAAAGATCTCTTTGATCCAAAACACCCAGAAAAGATTCTAAACCCCATTTCATATTTGACTGCATAGATTTGCAAGTATCATAGCAACTTTATCACAGAGCTAGCTTTTGATCAATTAGAAGTATGTAAGATCGAAACACATTTATTATGAGACCGATTACTCTAATCATCAAAATGCAAAGTACCAATCATAGGAATTGAGATGACACAAAATTAGAACTCATTTATAAAAGCAGTTAACTGCGGCAACCATTTCTAGTCCAGCACTTTTATAGCTCAGCAGAATGGTAGAATATATTCCCTATATTATTTGATTGTACTTTGAGAATATTCAAGCATTTCAACAATAGTTTTCTCATTTGACATAATAAAAAGGGAAAAGTAAATATAATTAGCTCACATCATCCTTCATGTTAAGAGGACCAAAACTAGTTGGGAAGAGGTACCCCACTTAGTGAAGGATCTCTTTCCTCATTCATCATCTTATCCAAACTCATAGCTTTGCCACTGTCTACCACAAGAGATTTAGACCAAAGATTCCAGGGAAATATCACATGACACCAAGTTTCACCTCTCTTATGCAGAAGGACTAAAAGAAGACCAGTTGATGACTATAAAGCCAGAGAACATTAAAAACAGGTGCTCAATAAGGCTTCGCTTTAAGCAACACATTATTTTTACATGAGGAGTATTCTTTAAAAGAACATGCAAGTTATTTCAAAAAGATCCAACTTACCATCCTATGACCTGAACGTGGACTAGGACAACCTTTATAATTCAGTTGCTCCCACTGGTTTGTTTTCAAATCCAGCATCCAGAAGTCCTACAAGCATATTTCAAATTAATATCTCAACTTAGCATGACCTTCACTCATTCCCTTACAATCTGTACCTTGTAGTGATGAAATCGCTCTTGATTAGGAGAGGTGAATTCACCACCTGATTACATGCAAAACAGAGAAAAATTATTGGCATGCATCTTGTACAATAACAAAAGTATGGTTGCAGTCTTAGGTTCTACCATAAATATAGAGATAATTCTTCCAAGCGACCGCCTGATGAGCACTTCGATGAGGCGGACAGTTGGGGCTTGAGATCAATTTCCACTCTTGCTTGTCAACATCATACCGGTATAGGTCACCATATACAAATGTCTGCATAAACATTTTCAACCTTGAGCTCACTAGTTGCCAAAACAGAGTGATTCTATTTCCCTCATCTCTCTTCTTTAAAATAAGTCACGCTACACATTTGTTACACACCTTAATATTATATTGGCTCTCCTCACAAAAACTTGAGGCACTTTAACCCCTTATTTTCGGATTATCAAACCAACATTAATAGATAAAAAAAATTTAGGAATTCAAAAATAATTTGTCAACAGTAACGTCTCTCAGATAAGTATAATAATAGGTTTCTTACCATTAGAAGAAGGAAATAAAAGAAAAATGCATATTGAGTTCACGTCTCAATTGGACATCTAATTGATATAAGCAGTCCTCTATTTCGCACAGAGCATCTAAGTTTGTGACTTGTTACATAGTAAAGGAACAATAAAATTGACTTTTAATGGAATGAAAAATACAAACATGGTAGAATTTCAAAAATTACAAGAAAGAACCGAACCTTGCACCCATTGTAAAATTCACCTCCATAGAGAACCAATTCTGTCTCTTTCAATGGATTAATAGTTAGCTGCACAAAAAGAATCAAGCACATGCAAATTATCCCTCTACTTATTACAATATAAAAGCAAAAGTTCAGTTCAGATTTCAAATAAAAATTACCGAACAGTTCGATCTTGGAGAGGGGGCAGGTACATTATCTTCAATATGCACTTCCTTCTTTTTTGCTTCCTCTTTCTGTATACTCAACTACATGCAACAATCAGAAATGCAAATCTCATGTCACAGAAAAATATATTAAAAAAATGGAACTCATAAAATTTGGCAGACCAATATCAATTCATTTTAAGGCATCGAATTCTGAGAGCGAAAAAATAATCAATTGAAAGACTCATTTTTTAGTCGCTGCCGAGAAATCTCATTTGCCAATATTTATCGTGGCCGTGTTTCTAATAAGGGTCTACGATAATTTAGAATTTTTATAAGAATACCAGAATAGCATCGATGTCGTCTTCGGGGGAGAGTTTCTTGGACTCTCGGCGAGCCCTTTTTTCCTCCCCTTTTGCAGTTTTCTTCTCCATTTTCTCTTTTCCTTTACCGGGTTTCTTTGTTTTCTTTCCCATTTTCTCTTTTCTCTCTGTTCTTCTACCGCTGCCGCTGTTTGCTGTTTGCTCGTTTCCCACTCTTCGGCGGCTTAGTTCGAGTGTGAAGTTGAGGAGTAGAGACCGTTTTGAAATTTTTTTTGGGTATTTATGGGGAGGTGAAACGACGGTTCGGTGGTGTTGTTCCATTGCTTGATTTGTTGCTCATATTCTGAAAAAGTATTTTTCTTTGAAATATTTTTAAAAAATTACTAAAATTAGGAGTGTAAATAATACAAAATTATTTACGAAGTGTTGAAACTTGATTTGATAAAAATTTGAATTTAGCTCAAAATTAAATGAGTTGAGCTGAGTCCAAATTCGCCAGTCAAGCAAGTCGAGGCAAGCTCAATAATATTTGACTCTACAGGCTTGTGAACCTAAATGAATATATATAATAATTTTATTTTTTTAATTTTTAACAAAAAATAAAATTATTTAAAAATTGAAAAGAAAAACCCTAGACCCTTATTTTGGTTGGAAAATATGTAATTTAGAATTTAATACCTACCAAAGTTGTCTTGGTATTGTTGGATTATATTTTTATAATATTATTTATAGAATGGTGTTTGTTATTATAAACTTTGTTTCAAGTTTAAACAGGCTCAAGCTCATTCAGGCTTATACGAATTGGAACACATTCAAGCTTATATGAGTTCAAACGTATTCAAACTTATACAAATCAAATCTTATCGAGCTTTAACGAGCCGAACTTGGACTCGGCTCAACTTATTTACACCCCTAACTAAAACCCCTTAAAATATTTTGTTCTAAAAAATTAATGTAAATATTTATCAACTCAAAATATCAATTTAACTAAATTTTTACTGAACCTATAAAAAAACAACTAATTTTTTATTTGAAAAAAGGGCCCATTGCTAATTTTTATGCTAATGTTGTTAAGACTTTGAACTTTTTAGTTAGAAAAATTGACTTATTGAGTTCTTTGGATATTTTTTGTCTTTCAAATTATTAATAATTTAGGCATAGATAGTTTTAACTTTTTATATGTTTACATTACATATTCTTATGCGAGTAATAGTAATATTGTGTTGGTGCAATGCAAATTTCATGTATGCAAAATGAAATTACAAGATAAGAAAATTCATACAAATAAAAATAAAAATAAAAATTTAATGAATTTTATGAATTATGGATCCAATCGCTAGTTTTATCCTCTAATTCTTCACTTCAAAAGATTATTTGAACTTTGGAGATTAAATTCAACACTTTGATCTTCTCTAAAGTTGATTTTCTTCTTTTATGGCATTAATTCGAGGGATTCGCATTGTAATCTTGAATCAAATGTAGTGATTTGATGAGTTTTACATTGATCGCTTTGAACATCATGGACATCCTTGAATTTGGTTGAAAGAATTATAGAACTCTTTTAAAATCTTTCTGGTATAATTTACTATAACTTGTATTGTGCCGTTGCATGTGGCTTTTTGAAGATTACCTCTATTTATATTTATTGGATAGAAGCTCTCATCATATGAAATGACACGATTGATTGATCCTTCACGATTTGATTGGTATTTATTGCTTTAATCACAAAATATAATTTGGATTATCAAAAATCTTCATTTGCTTCCTTATTATGCAAAATATAATTTGATTTCCATACATGTCTTAATTTCATATATTACAATATTTAATTTGTCCATCGATTCAATATTTTATTTATTTTTGGAATTCAATTTAAGAAAATTTCAAAATATAAAAAAAAATTGCAGCAAATTTTTTATGTCCACAAATGCCCCCTTGAAACTTGTTCACTTACATCTATCTTGATGATGGGAAGTGAATGGGTTGGAAATAATTCATTCAAAGAATCAAGTCTCGATTTGCTTGACTTATTTGGAAGACACAGATAATTTAAACTTGTATCTAATGAGTTCTTCAATTTGAATTTTGATTTTTCAAGATAATTTATACTCATATCAAGGAGTTTTTCATTTGAAATGTGTAAATAGTTTATACTCATTTTAATGCTGCATGGAAATAAAGCTAAATTCCTTCTGGTAAATAGTAGAGTTTCGAGTTCTTTTTCTCTGTTCTTAGTTCTCAAATGTCCTCAAAAGCTCGTGATTTCTTATGAATGACTTTTCATACCTAATTTCTCACTAGAGCTTTGTATTTATAGTCTTTTTTCTTAATAAGCTTTGGCTCATTGGAGTTTCAATGCCCTTCTTAGTGGCTTAGTCAACTATGCTCTCTACCCTTTTTATTCATTTATTCTCTTTAATCCATTGGGCCTTTTTAGTCTTTTTTTTTTTCACTTTTTTATCCTTGTAAAATTAACTAATTGTATCACCAAGCCCTCTAGTATCAACTTGAAAAATCTTTTTCATGTTGAAAATAAATGTAAAGTCCAATAATCATTTTTATCTAATCTTAATTTGTAAAAATAAAGTTATTAATTAATTAAAATTCATTGATCAAGTTGAGTGCATGGATTCGTGTCTTACTCAACTTTTGTCTAAGTTGATGTTCTTCAAGTCTCCTTATTTGATTGCGTTTCAAGAGGCATCATGCTAGTTGCTTTGTATTCATCTAAAGACTTAGAAAAATTTTATGTTACATTCATCCAAGGACTTAGACAAATTTCAAGTGTGAAATTGTAAGAAGTGGGGGTGTTGGGAAGTAGTACCTAATTCAAATTAGGATTGAAGTTGATTTTCTGAGGGAAGTGGGGAAGAGAGACAAGTAACATTGAGAGTGCCACCATTAAGGAGTTATCAGCTACCTCGGGGGTGGCTGGCATAGATGTAGCTATGCAGGAGCTAGTGGTGGGTTACTTGCTAGGTGCCCATGCTAAGCACTAGCACTAGGGTGCTTTGGGGCTCGTCAACACCAGCTAGGTGCCTAACGTCTTCTTTAATGTGTGTTGAGCAGTCGATGCCTACTCTGGTGTATAGATGCCTAATCTTTTTCAAAGTTTTAAGGTGTTGTCAAATATTTTTAGGCACTTGTTTCTTTGATAAACATGGCCATTCGTTACTTCTATGATGAATGCCAGAAAATGGCGAAAATAGAATTATGTTATGGGGAGACTTAAGCAAATTTCTTGAGACTAAGTTTCGCATCTTCAAAAGATGTCGAGGATGATTATCAATTGTTCGCACTTCGTACACATCTTAGAAAAGTTTATTTAGGCAATTCATGCTTGGCATACTTTTTGAGGTCATTAACAAAGACCATAATCTTATTAGTTACTCTTTCTTTCTTTAGAGAGTGTTTTGTTCGTCAATCATTTAGATGGACTATGCCGAGCCTTGGGCTTTGAAGAAGTTTTCTGGCATCCAGTAGGAGTAATTTTCTCTGGAAGATTTTAATATGTTTAATTTACTTCATTTGAAGAGCAAATTTAAGAACTTGCAGTGAATAAGAATAGGTTAGATGTAAGTGCATAGACTTACATTTAGTAAGATTGATGCATGTATAGCTTAGCATCCTGCATAGAATTTAGATTTTCTCATGGAGCCTTTCAGATTGAAGATCTTTCAAGATCGCTTGCAGAATTTTGTGTTCTTCGAGGTACGTAGGCATTTTCCAAAGCTTGTGAGGTTGTCTTTGTAGCTAAGATAAGTTTTCAAAATAATTTATTATTTTTTGCTTTGAGCATCACCAAGGTGGAGCGGAAGTAAGATTGAATTCATTTACATTCATGGGGATTTTCTTTCAAAGTTATGTTACTCATTGAGTTCATAAACTCTCATTTGGTATTTGTATTTCGCATTGAGCATTACACTTCATAGGAGTTATGTCTAGAGAGACATTAGGTCATACCTATCAACAAGTTAGAGTTTGCACGCCATGCTAGGACTTGGCAATTCTTTCTATGGCATTTTGTTTTTACGATCCCAATAGCATTTTTGCATGGAGTTTCACATTCCAAAATTATTTATGAATTCTTTTAAAGTCAGCAAACATCATTATGATACTTAGCATCCAAAGAAAAACAAAAGAGCTTGTGAAAATTCAATTACTATAAGACCTTCGAAGAGATTCCCTAAAAGGTACTCCTAAATAACTTGTTGTATTTTACTTTAAGCATCACTAAGGTGGATGTCTCTACAATAGGCAGCAGTAGTAAGATTAACTTTGTTTAAATTCACAAGGATTTTTTTTCGAGGTTGTGTTATTTATTTAGTCATAAGCTCTCATTTGGTGTTTGCATTTTCCATCAAGCATTCACTCCATACAAGTCAGATTTAGAGAGATGTTAGGTCATACTCTTTGGCAAGTTAGAGTTTTTAGAGCACACTGAGACCTAGGAATTCTTTATGTTGCATTTTGCTTTTATGATCCCAATAGCATTTTTTAATGGAGGTTTACATTCCATAAATTATTTATCGATTCTTTTAAAGTTAAGTAATTCTAGGAGCCCCTTGATGCCTTTTGGGAGACACTTTCTTAGGGATCTCTTAAGATGTGCTACCACATTGAATTGTTTTGCACGACCTTTAGGGATCTTATTACGGAGACATCACTTTGTGCTCCAAAGACTTTTCTGCAAGGTTTATTTATAATTCCATATTTTAGGAATGCCTTTTAGGAAATCTCTTCAAGGGCTTTATAACAATTGCGTTTTCATGAGCCTACTTGTTTTTCTTTGTATGGCCAAGTATCAATAGACATAGAATGATGTTTACACATACAGTATTATCAAACTTCGTATCTTTATTATGGGAGTTTGAGTATTGTCATTCTCTTTCTTGCTTGTGTCTTCTGAAAGACTCACCTAATGTGAATTTTGTCGCTTTTTCGTTGTCGTCTACACATTGTTGTGCTTTTATATTTCCCTTGTAGTAGTCATTGCTAAGGGTGATTATTGTGAAGACTATCAAGCAGCACTTGGGTGTGGTGACAAATATCGGCTATTGCTAGGACTTCAGCCTTGGTAAGATGCTTGGCCATGATAGGAGCACTAAATACCCACCCAAGTTGTTGCATACTATGCGCCCATGGGGCGACAAGCTATGCTGCTGCATGCCGGGCATCTGTAGATAGATGGCCATGCTATATGTTGGGTCCTCCATTGTGTGGTCTTTTTAGAGATATTAGAGTTTTTCCAAATGTCAATGATATTTGTTCTTTCAGTCGAAAGAATGCCCATAAGGAGACCGACCATGCTATTACTTGCTAGGTATTCGTAGGCAAACAACCACGCTACTAGGCACTCGATTGCTTGTCCTTTTATAAGGTAATAAAGTTTTTCCAAATGTCAACAATGTTTGTTCTTTTGGTAAAAATTACTGTTTGAGAATCACTTAGGATTTTTACTGAAACTCAGTACTCAACAAATAACTTAGAAAATTTTATTTGGTTTCTTGCTTAGGGAATTAACAAGAATGTTTAGTTTAAGTCTACATCTCTGTGAATAACTTAACAATCCCTTTGTTTAAAACTATTTTTCATTTTTCTTTTGCATAGGTAGTTTGTCAATGCATGATTAATGCACACCAAGGGTATTTCAATGGTACTAAGCTTTGTTTCATTGAGTTTTATCGAAACCCTTTGTGAGAGGTTTCATCAAGTTGCCAAGTATGCATGCGAGCCTTACCGAAGAGATCCCCTTGCAATGATCAATGAACTAAATTAAAATTAATTGATGTACCTCTTTAGTGAGGTTTATTGCAATATTTAGTCATTTAACTTGAACTTAGTTGGGCACCTCACTAGTGAGATCTTATCATAAAAATCAAAGTAGTGTGGCAAAACTTCACAGTGAGCCTTACTTAAAGGTCTTCACGCTGCAATCAAGTGTTGTAGCAAAGTTTGAATGTGAGCCTCATTCATTAGGTCTTACTGCTAATGCTAAGTGTCATGATGATGTCGAGTGCAAGCCTCGCTCAAGAGATTTTACCGCTAAATATTAAAAGTTGTAGTTAAGCATGGCGCATTAATCACTTGATGTAGGAGGAGTTCGATAGTTGATTTGGAAGATGCCACCAAGTACCTCATAGGAGGCCTCATAATGGGCTTATCTGAAATTAATCTAAGTATTCGAGTAATTTGATTAGCATTTTTAGGCCAAAAGGATGTTTAGTGGACTTACGTGCAGCAACCACGTATTCCTTAAAGAAGCTAGATAGTAGGTTTATGCCAAATCAATTCAAGTGTTCATATGATTAATCTTAAAAATGTTAAGGTGCCACCATATACCTTTGAAGAGGATTTAGACTAAGATTACTTGTAGCTACCACGTACCCATGAAGGGACCATATAGTGGAGTTATGCCAAAGTTATTCATATGAAAATGCTGGTACTTATCTCTGAGGGCAGTGTTAGGGAAGATTTTTGATGGGTTTACGTGCATTTACCACGTATCCTAAAGGGACCATCTAGTGGGTTTATGTAAAGTCATTTGTAAAAGAGATGCTTCCACTTATGTCCAAGGGCAGTGCCAGGAAGAACTTACAGTAGACTTACATGCAGTTACTACGTTTTCCTGGAAGGATGGTGTAGTAGGTTTACACCAAAGCTATTTGTAAGAGAGGTGCTACTACCTATCTACAAGGGCGATGTTAGAATAAATTTATAGTAGGCTCACACATAACTTCCTCATACCCTCTAAAGGACCATATAGTGGGTGATATGGGATAACCCAATAAGCCTAACGGGCCCAACATCAAATGCCTAGTAGGCCCAACATCAAATGAGATAGCCCAAGAGGCCCAACGGTAAGTCTGTTTGGTCAACCAGTATTGACCTCATTTGATAGGGTCTGCAGTTGACCCGTATCGACCTCAAGACCACTCCAAAAGTTTGAATATTCAAGTCTGGTTGACATGTATCAACCTCAAGACCCACTCTGGTGTTGACTCGGATCCCTGTCGTGTTTATTAGTCTGACAGACTGCATGCCTCCTCATTAATAACACATGACAGCCTATATAACTGCTGCCACCAACTCTAACAACTCTGACAATCCTGCCAACAATTTTGGCAGAGACGCACCTCCACTGGCATTGTTTATCTAGAAAAATAGGAGATTTAACCACCTAGCATAGCACCGGGATCTGGACATGGAATGATCCCCAACCCCCTAGCAAAGATAAAAGTCAGTACATCTGATAAAGGTACTAGGGTCAAATCACGCCTAGAGAAAACTATAAATACTCCAGGTTCAACCACGCTCAAGGTAATGCCACATACACTATAAGCTTTACATTCTCTATCTATTCAATCTCTTCATCACAACCAGAACTAACTTGAGCGTCAGAGTGCCTTAGCCGAGGGCACCTCGGCTAGTTCAACATGTGTTGTAGTTATAGATCTTAAGCCCTAAGTTATACACAATCTTGAGTACTCGACCTATCTGGTCAATTTACCAGTAGCACAATCCCCTTTTCTTTATACGCAGCTTTCAGCAGCATCAGTGGGTTTATACCAAAAGAATCAAGGGTGTTGCCATTAACTTGTGGGGAGGATTTATGTTAAGCTTATAGGCAGTTACCACGTACTCTTGAGAAACCTTATAGTGGATTTATGCTAAAAGAGGATGAGTATGCTCTGAGAGCTTCATTGCATAGAGCATTAGTTAATCATTTAACAATAAGAGATAATTATATAAAGAAGGAAAAATTTATTCAAGTAATTTATATTAATACAAGAGTGGCATCCCTATGCAAATTAGCTTTATCCAGTTCTAAAGAGAGTACTTCAAACTGAGAAAATTAATATTTTAGAGTAAAGAGAAAAGTAAATCTTGATTACTCAATCAAAATTGAATATGAAAATTGAAAAAAAATGAAGTGGTGCCACTGGTGGCACATTCAAGTAGTCTGGGTCGTGGCTCCTAGCATGGACATCATCATAATGTTAGTGTCTTGGAGTATGCCTTTGCCCTTATCTTTCTCCTTATTGTCCTACAATTCCTTTGCTTGATTAGTTTTAAGAGCAAGAATCTTGATGTTCTTTAAAGTATTGGCATGACACTCTCTGACTATATATAGGTCGCCAACAACTTTACCAATCCTAAAAACTTCATGTAGTATGTTTACACCATTGCTAGTAACAGATCTAAGGTTGGTCTCCTCAAGATGGTATTGTAAGTTGACAGGGTCCTACGGCGCTTCTTCCAGTACTTCTAAGTATCTCCAATAAACTGTACTATAGGGATGTTGACCTTTTGTAGTTGAATATTTTTCACTCCTAGCTAAAGGAATGCATCATGGAAAAAGATGTCAATTGAACTATCGTTGTCCACCAGTATCTTTTCCACTCTTAGGTTGACAAGAGATGTAGAGATCACCAATGCATCGTTATGTTCTCCCCGTTTAGACTCTATGTCCTCCTTTCCACAAGTGATGCCAGGCATCGAGAGATGCACTTCAAACACTCCAATATAGGATATTATATCAGCTTACGTCTGTCTTGCTATGGTACCAAATGTTTCCTTACATTGACAGAGACTCCACCAACTAGTCCTCCTAAGATCACCGAGATGACACAATCGTAGCAAGGTTTTTTTGGATCATGTTGGTGTTGCTGGTCTTTAGACTTCAGACATTCATTTGGCAATTGCCGATGGCCCTTTCTTTCTCTAGTTGCTAGACCCTTTCTAGGACTGCTTGGCTTCTACTCCACGTATCTTTTAAGGTAGGGATGCAAATGAGCCAAACTAAGATTTGATCATTTTTTTAGGCTCAAACTCAAGCTCAAGTTCAATGAGCTAAGAAAATTGAGGCTCGAGTTGTTCAAGGTTGGCTTAGCTCGGTTGACTTGAGTTGTTAGGTTCGAACTCATCAACAAACTATAAGCTCGAGTTTAGACTTGGGCTCGAGCTCGAAAAGTTAAATTATTTTATAAAAAAAATTTAAAATTAATATATTTTATTATATATTTTTTTAAAAAAATATAAGCTCGTGAACTTACAAACAAGAATTATTTAGCTCGAGTTCAACTCAAAACCTATATGGACTTGGCTTGAGCTATGCTCAAATTCAAATTCTTTGAACTCAAGCTTAAATACTTTTCGAGCTCAAATATTTTTCAAACCAGCTCATCAGGCTCGTGAGCTGGCTCAGTTTGTTTGCATCCCTGCTTTAAGGTATCCTCTCTAATAGGCCTACCCTACCTAAGCCTAAAAAGTGATATCTATACCCATATTCATACGTGTACTTATTAAAGATAATGTAAGGTCCACACCCAAATATTACCCATCTACCCATATCAAAAAATTACCCATTTTCTTATATTTATAATAAATTAAACTTAAATTTAATTTAAACGCCTTAGGCTGTCCGGATTTTCATCTTCAACTAACTTTGAAATTTGTGCTACTATGAGCTATCTTTATATTATCTATTTATAATCATAAATTCTTGCATTTTGGATTTTTTTATTAATTCCCATTTTATTTTTATTTTATTTTGTTAATACGCATTAAATATATAATCCACAACTAAATATTTTTTCAAAAACATATTTAATACAATTAGAATGTATTTATAAAATAAAATAAAAGATGAAATGTCACTTAAAATAGAGTATCCAAACTTAAATTCTTGATGGTATAGTCAAGAATTATTAAATTACAATAAAATGTAGCTAGGAAAAGCAATTAGTTTGAGATGACACTATTGTGCAAACAAAAGAAATGTCAATGCTTTATAATCATTTCCTCATATATGACTTTTTTGCTAAAAATTTCAAAATTTACAATAAAAATTAAATTAAAATTGTCAAAAACTTAAAAAGATAATAGATGCAAAATTATTATAACCTTGTTTTAAAAATAAAAAAAATAAAAAAAATAAAAAATACAAGACCGAAAGTATAATTTTATCAGAACACCTTTTTGGGTAGCAACGAACACTAGTTGATTATTTTTTTTGTCCCTAATGTGACACAATATTAGTTTCGTTAACTTTTTTCCCAAAAAATAAAAATAAAAGGAGAGAGTGATAGGAATATGTTAAGTTCGTGTCAAGCTTTAGCCTATATATTTCTTTAAAAATAAAAGTTAACTAAATTAAATTTAATGACTAAATTAAATTAAATATAGAGAATATTTACTTTTGTATCATATGCCTAATTATATTTTTAGTATATCTTGGAAAAATTAAACTATGCATAAAAAACATAAGTTCAATAAACTAGATCTAATAGGTCTTAGGTTACATAGGGTAGGCTAAGGTTAGGTCTTATTGTCTTGGGTATTTTAGTGTAAGATAGAATATAGGGTAATTTTACTTGGGAATTTTAGGATACAAACCTGGATAGGGTGATACCTTACCCATGGACAGACATACTCTCTAAATTAGCCTCTTAATCTCATTCTTCAAATGTCTATACTCCTCAGTGGTATGCCTGCTATCATGTTGGAAGCGACACCACTTATCAATTTTTTGTTTTCTAAGGTCATTTTCGTCTTCTTGTATTCATTTGAGGTTAGATAGATCTAGTTGTCCCCTGGTACACCTCAAGGGAGCTCAACTTCTTGTACTCAACTGTGGAGCTCACCAATATGTCTATGTAGGGGAGCTGAAATAGGTCCTTTGGGCAAGCCTCTTTTAGGTTATTCAAGTCAATGCGTATCCTTCATTTCCCATTGGGTTTGAGGACTAACACCTCATTGACCAGCAATTTATGATACTGAATTGGCTGGATGTACTCTATCCCCAATAACTCATCCACCTGTAGAGGTAAAAAAGGAGGAGCAATATCTCACTTAGAGTTGATTCTCTATTTAATTTCTCCAGAGAGGATGAAGCCCCCCACTGTGGTGAGAGGATTGCTGTTGTTCATGAGGGCAGCATTTCTCCGCATATTGGGTGACCGTTTTGGTAGCTGCTTGATCTATGGGCATTTTTTCTCTCTTTTTACTTTTGAATTAGTCATATCACATATCTAGGAGTCCTCATTTAAAATTTCGATATTGTTTTTACTCATATCAAGGAGTTCCTCATTTGAGATTTATGAGATAGTTTATACTCATATTAGGGACTCTTTATTTGAAACTTGTAGATAACTTATACTCATATCAAGAAATCTTTATCTATATTTACATCTAGTTTATACTAATATCAAGAGGTTTTCATTTTAATTTGGCTTGTATACGTTTTGTCTCTTGTCAAGGAGTATTTTATTTAATTTGACTTCTAAACTGTTCATACTATTTTCAAGGAGTACTTCACTTGTTTTGACTTTTAGACATTTTTTGCTCTTATCAAGAAGTTTTCAAATTTATTTTAATGTATTGATAGTTTATACTCTTATTAAGAGGTATCATTTAAAGATCTCATTTTGAATATCTTAGACAACATAAGATTATATCTAGGAGTAATTTAGCAATCTTTAATTTGAAAATTTACATAGTTTATGCTCGTTTCTAGGAACATTATTGACAATTTAAGCTCTTACCAAGGAACACTTTAGCATATTTTAATTTTAAAATTTTAAATAGTTTATTCTCATATCAGAGAGCATTTTGACAATTTATACTTTTATCAAGGAGCTCTTGAAATTTGGAGATAAAGGTTAATTGCCCCTACCATCTTCATCAATATTGGCATAACTTGAGTCTTCCTGTTCATTAAAATTCGTGCTTATCTCAATATCATGTACATGAGATGCCAAATCTTCAAAAGTTTTTTTGTTTGTTTCCTTGAACTATAGTGCAAAGACTCAAATGTATTCCTTGGATGCACATTTCGATAACTGAAGCCTTTGGCAGTCAATCTTTGCAGTTAAGGCTCAACTTTCTCTAGTGATTGATGTAATCAATAATGAGTTACTCTTTCCACTGGCAAGAGTTCATGAGTTTAGTCATACTAACTGTCTTTCAGGTGTTATAGAAGCAATTCAGGAATTCTTGTTTCAATTGCCCCTAGTTATCAATTGAGTCTGCCTCCGAGTCAGTGTACCATCCAAAGGCCTTGCCTTTCAATGATCGAGCAAACTACTTAATTAGATGGCCTTCATATGTCTCAGCATCATTACATGTCCTGATGAAATGAGCCACGTGCTACTTTAGATTGCCCTGTCATATAATTACTCAAACTTCAGAGGTTGGTAAGGCTTTGTTTGTTTAGTTTTGGGGGGAAATAAACCTAAAAAGCAAACACATTCTCCAATCTTTTTATTAAAACACCAAAATTTTATAGCAAAAAGACCTCTCCTAATTAAATCCCAAAAATTCTTACACCCTAAAAGTTACACCTACCCTCTAATTTGGGCAAATCAAGTTTTATCTCCATGTGAAAATGAAAAAGAGTGAAAAAGACCCTTATGAGGAAAAAAAAAAAACAGGCAATGCCTCCCTTATGTTTTTTAAAAACTAGCAAATTGCCCTCCATTCTACAATGCAAATCACGTGCGACAAATGCAGTTGATTTTAGTGTTTTTACTATTGAAATGCCAATTTTATCACTGAATGTCAACCATTAGATTCATTGAAAAAAATTGACGATTTAGATTACTTCTACCTATAAAAAAATATAAAATATAAAATATATTTATATATACATAGATAATATGTAGTTAAATATAGACATTTATATATAACTATATTTATATATTAAGTATACGTATATATTATATATATTTATATACTTATATATAGAAATCGAGCACCCACACCACATCAACCTACCCAACCCTTCCCTACCTCTTCAAGCAGCGCCCATGGCCGCTGCTGGCAAAGGCCTCCATGGTCGCCAAGTAGCCAGGTGGCCATGGAGGCCTCTGCGAGGCCCCTGCGAATAGTGACCTTTGCAAGCAGCAACCATGGCCATCGCTCACAAGGGAGATAGCTACATGGCCGTCCCTATGAGTGGTGGCCATGGTTGCTGCTCATAGGTGCGGCCATGATAGGTAAGATGGGGTGGGGGTTATTATATAAAGTATAATAGGAAATGTTTATTTATTAATATATATTATGTATAAATATAGACATAAATGTATTTATGCATTTATAATGTATTATATTATAAATTATATCATGTTTATTATATTATATATTTATGTATTTGTAATATATTTATATTTATTTTTATTATATTATATATTTGATATTCATATTCATATATATAATATATAAATAATAAATAATAAATTAGAAAGATCAAAATAAAAAAATTAAAAATAGTTTTTAAATTCAAAAATAAAAAATTGGTATAAAAGAGATGAAAAAAGATGTATAAGATTATATTTAAAAAGAATAAATAAATAAAAATAAAAATATATGAAATAATTAGGGGTAGTATAGTCTTTATACATTGAAATTAGGGCTAAACTACAGCAAGTCATAAAGGGGAGACATTGTACATAATTTTTAAAATCACAATGAAGTTTGTTGCCTTTTTCTTTTATAAGGATATTTTTTGCTCTTTTCCATTTTCACTAGGGAGTAAAATACAATTTGCCCACTTAATTTTCTCTCTCTACCTTTAACATCAAGCATTCATTTGTTACTCTTAGGGATGACAACTGGGTGGGTTTGAGGCAAGTTTGGTAGGACTCAAGACCCGCGCCACATGGGCTTATTGGGACCCGAAACCCGTCCTGCCTCCCATTTGAACTCGAACCTGACAGGTCCAACCCGGCTAATTTGGGTTTTTTTTATTTTTTTTCCTCATAGCTTGATGTACAAATTTCGCAACTTTCAACTGTCAAGCATTAGTATAAATTTTGCTATTAATAATATAAATTTGGCAACTTATAATATAATATAAACATGCAAAATTTATAAATTCATTAGTCCATATATCAAATTTTCAAAAAAGTACATTAATCAAATTCGACATAAATTAAAACATTGCTACTTAATCTCCAAATACAAGCTTTGAAAGATTCAATCATACTTAAAACAATCCTTCATCAAATTAACCACCAAACAAATTTTAATAAATATATTAATTATATATAATATTTAATAAATAGTGATATTATACGGGGTGAGTCCAGCAGGACCTAAAACCCGCCCCGGACCCAGTTGGGTCTCTAAAATAAAAACCCGGTACCCGCCCCAAGACCCATTTACTTCGCCCTGAACCCACCCTATTAGGGGCGGGTCACTAATTTACCAGGACCCATCGCCATCCCTAGTCATATGTTATTACCTCATTCATTCATATACACACACATATGAAAATATTAAAATTTTACTAGTTAAAATTTTCTAAAATTTATGTTTACAAATCTAACTAAAATAAGTGTTGGAAAAATTAATTAAATATTATTTATATTATTATTTAATAAGATTGAAAGCTATTTTTAGCGAATTGGGTTGTGTTTGGGCTAATTCGACTAGAGAGGCCGAATGATCCTGTAGTAAGATCTTCTTAGACTGAGATCTGTAACTAATAGCAAATGTCAAACTAGCCAAGGTGCCCTCTGCTAAGTCACTTCGATACTCAAGTTAGTATTGATCGAATGAGATAATCGAGCAACAGAGTAAGAGCGTATAGTATATATGGCATACTTGGAGGGTAACTGGCAATGGGGTATTTATAACCTTCTCTAAGTGGATGATATGTCTAAGATATCTCTATCAAGTGTAGATAGCTCTCATCCTTACTAGGGAGTTGTTGGTTATTTTCAATTTTGATATTATTTTAGGTAACATCATCTCTTACTTTTCAAGGTGAATAGTACTTTAAAGGTGTGCCTCTTGACAGAGGTGATGACAGAGGCAGTAATGGGGTGGCATACTGATTGTTAGAGCATTAAATATGACAAGGATATGATTCGACACTGAAGTGAGCACTCTAGTCGACAGTGATCAATCAAACAAGGTGATCGACCAGAGAGACGGCTGAATAGATTAAGCGGCTTGAAGCCTCTCATTGGGTAAGGTCGAGAACTATCTGTATGACCTTGCCATTGTGGTCGAGTAACTCAGCCTAACTAGGTCTAGAAATGCAATTGGGCTTTAGCTATTATGTGGGTCTGGAAACCCTCTCTAGAGTTGATAGCTTATTAGGCTGGGCCTATTAGACTTTCCCATATCATGAGGCTCCCTCACTCGCAGTCCTAATCAAACTTGTCGATGGGAAAGAGCAGGGAGTAGATAACTGAATGATGGTTATGCACATTCAACAAAGCTTTTTGAATTGTCGACCAGGGTTTTTGAATACTCAGCCCGGGTTTTGTGCATTTAATGCATCAATTATGTTGTGGTAAACAAAGAGGCAAGAGATAATTATGTAATTATTACTGCCACTTAGATTTTTGCATTTGAATGCCTATAAATAGGTAGGGTAGAAATGTTTATTTTTCACTTTTACTGAATTCAGTTTGGTTGATTCTTGCATTTAGAGCCCTTAACCCTTTCTGTATTTTAGCACTTTCCAGGGAAAAACTACAAGTTCTTCTCTGAGTTTTTATTTTTCTTCATTTACGTTTTGAAGATGTCAAGTTCATCAGATAGCAAAAACGCTAGGTCCCACAGTGTACACTTCCATAAGGAGGTTGGGGATGAGAGCATGTCTAAAGTACATCTAATAGCTCGTCGAGTGTAGCTCAACCTCCAGCAACTCTAGTGTTGAGAGAGCTGTTCCTGGAGACGAGGCTAGCCCAAGTGAAGTGCCAGAATTACATGGTCGATTATTTATCCCTAACCACTATAGTGAAATAGTTTCCAAAATCACTCGGGCTGGCCTGGTTCACATTAGAGAAATGTACCATATTCCCAAGGAGTATGAACTCCTGGTGCTTGGGCTATGGTTAGGATGCATTGATCTCCGAAGAGGTGTATAACGATGTCTGAAGAGGAGTTTAGATGTAGCCTCAGGTTTTCTCTAGCATCTACAATAGTTGACCTCTTGGGGGGCCTCAAAATTTGCATAACACAACGCCTACCAAACTGCTTCGCCACTATATATAGTTTTACTGTGCTGATGCATTTGTTTGGCCAGCCAACTTCTGTTGCTAAATTTTCAAATTTATTCCACCTTCCTATGTCCCAAAAGTTAAGTAGCACCAAAGAGTTTGGATTTTATTACCTAACGGCATGCCCCTATAAAAAATTCCTTGTCATATCTTCATCCTCATATAGCCAAGAGTGGAAAAAATATTACCTGTATGTTCGAGGGCCTGGTGAGTTTAATATTCCAAAAGAGTGGTGGAGGGGGCACATCGAGATACCAGGGAACCAAATACCGAGCTAGCCTAACACTTTTATTTGAAACCTGGTCTAGTTTGGCCAGATTGAGGCCTCGATTCTGATTGAGGAGAAAAGCCTAGTATTGGCTAGCATGTCACCGACTGAGCTGAACTTGCCCACGGGCGACCGACTAGGTAGAAATCCTTATCAATTATGATAATTATGTATTTTCAGTCTTTCTGCTCGATTCTAATTGCTCTTTATTTTGTTCTTTATTGGCAAATTGAGAAAAAATCATGGCTCATGATTGACAAGAGGCATTAGCTAGGGCCCAAAGAAATGATGAATGCTATCGGGTGGTCGCTCAATGAGATACACCTTCTATGATAGGGGCCCTCGATCATTGCCCCAACCATTCCATAGATCAAGCAGGTGCCCAGCCCAGTTGATCAATAGAAGATGTTCAAAGTAGCCCCATGGGTTAGGGCAAGAGATAGATGACCAAGCATGGAGGCTCGACACCCAAAAGAATAGCAGGCAATAAAGGCAAATAGAAAGCGGCCAACGGCTATGACCTATTTAGCAAGCGTAGCAACAGGATTTTATTTCAAATACCCAAGCTGCTGCCGCCCTAGTTTAAAACTGACCCCACCATGGAGATAATGAATTAAAGCTTTGATCATATCATCGGGGATAACTGGTACTAGTGCTCTCAAGTGCATGGTGGTCAGGCTCTTTGCCGCCAACCAGGAGAAGTTCATGGGCTTGAGTCAGGTCAGTGCGCTCTGGGCTCTAGCTTATCACTACAATATAGTAAGGATGAGGTTGATTATTTTCTCATTGAATTATGCTTTTAGCCAATTATATTGTTTAATGATAATCTCTGTTTCAAGTGAGCTAGCTCATGTACCATTTCTATCGCAAGTTGGAGTTGGCTCTAGCTAACCGCAAAGAATTATGGGAAGAAGTGGAGATAGAGACTCTGAAGGTTCAACCCAAGTCCTCCAAACTTCAAGTCGACCAACTAACTAAGGAAATAGCTGACCTCTGGGAATAGCTCAATATGAAAAACCAATAGCTGGTCAAAGCTGTGGAAAAGAGAAGCCAAATCGACTAAGTGTTGAAGAAGGCTCACCTGGACATGCAAGTGAGCTATTCCTCTAGTCGATCAGCTGGACGTGCTGTTGCACTTGAGGAGGCTCTAGCAGTGTTCTCTCAATAGCTCCTTTTGATACGGAGGGAGGTGGTGGAGCAATTTATGCTCAGCTTGACTTTTCAGGATGCGAGCATGGTTCTTTCGATCGATGATGCTATGGCGCATTTGAAAAGGCAGTGAAGCAACTCAAATATATGGGATATGCCTTCTAGGTTGAGGACAAAGATAGAATAATCTTGGTTCTAGACAAAAAGTTGCAACCTTACCCTAAGTCTGAAGAGGCCGCGGTCGATGAATGCGAGAAAAGGGATATGCAACGAACGTTCCTATCGAGCCTATAACTGAAGCTCAGTAGAAGTAGGCTAAGATTGAGAGTAAGCTAGTTGATCTAGCGAGGGATTTCACCCTTGCTGAGGACTTTACCTTCTGACTCAGGGATGGGCAAGTTAACATCGCCTAGTACGTGCTATGCTCAATTGACTTTATGAGTGACATGGCGGGGCCCTCGTGGCTAGTGTAAGTAGTTTTACCCCTTGCATCAGCGATGCCTGAGCCTAGCCAGGACATGTCTCTCTCCTTTTTTTTTGGGATGAAGGTTATCCTTCCATTGTAATGAGCACTTCATTTAATGAAATATTACTTTGATTTTGCTCAGTGTATCCAATCAATTTTATAGCTTTTTTGTCGAATGCAACTATTTCGTCACAAATGTGTGGTTGATAGATTGATAACCATGTTAATTAACAAGAAAACCAATAACTTTATCGTTGATTTAGGTTACTATTAAGAGATACGCATGGTCTCATCGAAATACAATCAACGATCTATTTTAAAATCTTCCTCAACTTTATAGTTAAGTTTCATTACTTTTGGTCAAATTAGAGGTTTCTTACCTTTGCAGCATTGAGCAGAATTGTTGATCGATTACAAGGTTGATTGCACAATTTTTTACTAAGAAGCCACTTATTACGTTGACAGCGGGGTCGACTACATAGTTTGGGCTGAAAAGCATTAAGTTGGCAGCGTTTAGCTGCTTTTAGGTCAACTATGGGATTAACTTGAAACTTTGAGTTGTGCTAGGTAGATATAGCTATAACAATACAAGTGAATGATATCACTGTTGCTAGAACTTTATTTATATCATAGAATATGAAAATGATTACAATGCTCTCTTACATATAGAATTTTTTCAAGTTGATGGCATTCCATGGGCAAGGAAGCTCATCCCCATTGACATTAGGAAGTCGATAAGCATTATGCTTTGATATCTTCACAACCGTATAGGGTCTTTCCCATTTGGGTCAAGTTTGCCAACATTCTTGGATATTTCCACCTTTTTTAGAATGAGGTATCTGACTTTAAAATGGCATAGCCTAACCCCTTTATTATAGTTTTCTACCATCTTTAATCTGTAGCATTACATAGTGTTGTATGCTTTTGCCTTCACTCATCGATAGTCTCAAGGTCAAGCTTCATTTCTAATGTGTTTCTAAGTGGGTGGAAATAAATCATTCTAGTTGTATGCTATATGACTTCTGAGGGGATAACTGCCTCAAACCCATAAACCAAGCTATAAAGGTTATGACCCTAGTTGTACGGGGGGTTGTTCTATATGCCCAACGTTAACTGGTATCTTGTATTTTGGTTTTCAGGTGGTCGAGGATTATTCTATTCATTATCTCTATTTGGTTGTTTGATTGAGAATTACCCACTAAGGTAAAATATTAGGTGATTTCCAAGGCCTCGTACCACCCACAGGTATTTCTGCTCTGGAACTGGGTCTCATTATCTGAAATAAGGATCTTAAGCAGACCAAAATGACAAATGATGTTTTTTCAAATGAAAATTTTGATGGTTGCGTCTGTTATTTTCAGGATAGCTTCAGCCTCGACACACTTGGTGAAATACTCGACCACCATAATTATAAACATTTGCTGACTCGTAGTCTTTGGCAAAGAGCCCAAAATGCCGATCCCTCACTGGTCAAACGACCAAGAAATTTGAACATTAACCATAGGCACAATGGGTTAATGTGAGAGGTTCGAATGGACTTAGCATGATGGACATTTTCAAGCAAAGTCAACAGCGTCTTCAATAGAATTGGCCAAAAGTATCCATACTTGATAATTTTATAAGCTAGGGATCTTTTCCCCGAATGGTTCCCACACATACCTGCATAGATATCCTACACGACCTTACAAGCTTGGTCGGGATCTAGGCACCTTAGAGGTGATCTAAAGATCGACGTCTTATACAACTAGTTATGCTTGTCAAGCGTAAACTTAGCAACTTGTCCTTAAAGGCGATGAGCCTTGCTTTTATCTTCAAGGACCATGCCATAACTCAAGCAGAGTTTTATTAGATCTTACCATGAAGGAATTATCTGCTCCCCACCAAGTTCTCCTTCAGAGGGCCAATCGATGGCCTATCAATGATCCAAAAAGTTATTGTCTTGTCTCTTGTGATTTTGGTCGAGCTAGCAAATTTAGATAGGGCATCTAAACGCTTGTTCTCAAATTGAGGTACCTAATTGAGAGTGAATTTTTTGAATGACTATTGTAATTTTCTGACCTCCACTAAGTACTAGCTCATCATCAAGTCCTTGGCTTCAAAATTTCCTTCGACCTGTTCTACTACCAACTGAAAGTCCATGATCGCAACTAGGTGGTCAACTCCTCAGTCGAGTGCCATCCTCATTCCAGTGAGAAGGGCCTCATACTCTGCCACATTATTGGTAACTACATAGTTGAGTTTGATTGCAAAATTATACTCCTCTGCTATTGGGGAATGAAGAGCCACTCCTATTTCCCCTTATAATGTGATCGATAATCTATCAATATGCAAAGTCCAAGCAAGAGAAGCTTCGTTGCTTTTTTCAATGAGATCGACCTGCTCGGTGATGAAGTTAGCTAAGACCTGCGCTTTGATGGCTGTTCTGGGTTGGAAAGTAATATCAAATTCTCCCAACTCAATGACCCATTTCGTTAACCTCCCAAATGTGTCTGGCTTCAAAAGCACTTACTTTAATGGCTGGTTTGTCAATACTACCATGGCATGAGATTGAAAATATGAACACAGCTTTCGAGCTGCAGAGACTAATGCCAAGGCAAACTTCTCGATCTCCAAGTAGTTATGTTCCAGTCTTTGGAGCAACTTACTGCAATAGTATACTGGTCGATGACTTCTATCTCTAGTCGAGACCAAGACTGAGTTGATCAATGCTTTTAAGACAGCTAAGTATATGTGGAGTACCTTCTCGAGTTCAGGCTTCGCGTATAAGAGTGAGAACAAGTACTATTTTAATTCGACCAGAGCCTGATCACACTATTTGTTCCATTGAAAACCTAATTTCTTAACATTTTTGAGAACTTTGAAGAAAGGTAGGCTCTTGTTGGCCTATCGGACGATGAATTTCCTACGATCGATAGTCCTACCGACCAGCCATTGCACATCTCTGACTATTCGAGGTGGAGCAATGCCTAATACGGCCTAAATTTTCTGTGGATTGGCCTCAATGTCCTATTAACGGACCATATAACCCAACAATTTATGTCATCGAACCCCAAACGCACACTTATTTGGATTTAGCTTCAGACCAAATACTCTAAATATGATAAAAGTGTGACTAAGGTTGAACAAATGGTCCTTGGCCTTCTCTGTCTTTCCAATCATGTCATCGACATATACCTCCATAGACTTGCCTATCTCATTTTTTAACATAAAGTTGACCAGTCTCTAATAGGTTGCTCCAACATTTTTGAGTCCAAATGGCATGACCAAAAAGCAATAAACTCTACTGGGGACTACAAAAGAGGTTTTATCCCTGTCTTTAGGGGCCATGAATATCGGATGATATCTTTGGAATGCTTCCATTATACTTAATGATTCAAAACAAGATATAAAATCTACTAGTAAATCTATTCAAGGTAGGGGCTAAGGATAACTTTATTCAAGTCGATGAAATCATTACACATACGCCATTATCCCTTATTCTTGGGGATGAGTACAACATTACAAAGCCAAGATAGATATTGAATTTCTACAATATAACCTAATTCTAAGGCTTTCCTGATTTCCTCTTTGATGATTTAGGTCCTTTCAGCATTGAAGATCCTCGTCTTCTACTTAACCGGCTTGTATGAGGGGTCAACATTGAGGTAGTGCACAATCACACTGGTATCAATTCTCTAGATGTCGGATACCTTCCAAGTAAAGACATCGATACTTCTCCACAGAAAATTAACCATAAGATATTTCAAGTGGGGGCCCATATTTGTTCTGATTCTAGTAGTCTTGTCCGGGTTTCCTAGCTCCAATTAGACTATTTTTAACTCCTCAATGGGCTCTACTTAAATGTCTTCCAATTTTCTCCTCTTGATAGCTTAGCTCTCCTCAGGTTCTACTATAGAGGCATCCTCTAAGGTCTTCAATTGCGATCGAGTCTTCTGTTTACTCAACTCAACCAAAATATTATAACATCGCTAGGCTTCCTTGATGTTACATAGCAGCTCGCCTATGTCGGGCGGGGTTGGGAATTTGATCTTCATGTGAAACGTTATTACAATGGCACAAAAATTATTGAGGGCTAATCGACCAATTATGACATTATAAGTAAATTGGGTGTCGACCACCAGATAGTTTATCATCAACGCCCTCCTGCAGGACGCCTCCCCAAAAGATATAGAGAGGTTGATAGATCCTTCTAGAATAATTTTTGACCCCCCAAACCTAACCAGAGAGGTATGCATGGGCTCAAATTTCAGCTGACCTAAGTTCATCCTTTTTAGCTTCGAGAGAAAGATGATGTTGGTTGAGATGTCGTTATCAACTAGAACTTTTCTAACTTCAAAGTTGGCAATCTCAATAAAGACTACCATATGATAATTAGTTTTATGGTCGATATTTTTTCCTTCGAGGTGGGCCAGGTTGTCATCAGTGAAGGAGATGGGCTTTGCAATTGTAGATAAATGAAATGTTATTTTGATTGAGGAGGCTTTGGTTAACTCTAGCCTCCTTTATGTCTACCTCCTTGCTGACTTTGAGTCCCCCCCAATAGAACCTCCCGCAATCATGTCAATCACTCTTTGAATGGACGGGCTGTCATCCTGGACAAGTTTCTTTTCTTTATCTTCCCTTCTTGGGCTAACTGACCTTTCTCTATGAGGAGTCTGATCAATTTTGCCCCCTTCGGCCTGTGTGTCACTAGCCATATATTTTTTGAGATGGCCTTGCTTGATGAGCCTCTCAATTTCATCTTGAAGATTGAAGCAGTCATCTATGTCATGCCACATTTGTTTATAAAAGTGGTAACATTTCTTTAATTTTTTTATTGCTTCAGTCTCCATTAGCTTCCTCGATTTCTTGAGGAGGTTGTCATGCTGGATTGCAAATAGGATCTCTCTTCTCGAGATGTTCAATGGTGCATAGTCATGGAAGCATTTTATTGGAGATCGACCTCTCTTCTTCTATTTCTGGTCATCTTTCTCCTTATTTTTATTTTTGTCGACTTCAGGGTTTTTGAACTTTAGCCTATTCATCTCTTCTTAGCTCATGTATCTTTCCACCAGGTTGAGCAATTCCTCCATCAACCAATGGAACTCTCAGACCAAAGCATTAGCGCATTTTTTTGTGTTTGAGCCCCAAGAACAGTATGTCGATTAGGAACTCGATCCAGGGATTATCGATCTTCAAGACCTTCGTATTGAACTTTGTAAAAAGGTTACAGAAGGGCTCCCCTTCATTCTGCTTGATGGTGTGGAGATGGGTGTGGGGGAGCTACGGCTTTCACCAACTAGCGAACTAGTGCAGGAATTTATCACAGAGCTGGTCGTAGGAGAATATCAACGAGGGTTCCAACTTAACAAACCAATCAAGTGCTATACCTCGAAAAGTGGTCACTAGCATCTTTGCGTGGATATATTCATAATGCCCATGTAGTTGCATCATATGTTTGAACTACATCAGGTGCTCGTTGGGATCGGTTGAGCCATCATACCATGGGAGTTCAATTGGGACCTTGGCGTCAGTAGTAATGTGCTCATCAACAATCTCTTGAATAAATGGCAAGCCTCTATCTCAACAAGACCATTAGGGGACCTTTAGGTTGGGCACCTTTTTAGTGTTTTTCCTTAAGATCTCATTGAGGCGTCTATTCAGTTGCTATACTTTGTGGGAAACTTCTTCCCACTTCTTCTGATTAGCTTAGGTTATGTTGCAATTGAGCTGAGGCCTCACACGCTCGGCCTTATTGCATGCGGGATTTGAATGGGTCGGACCGCGTGATCAGCTGATTCATCCATTTCTTCGTGCTGGTCCAATCTAGAACGTTCGACCTTATTGCGTTGCGGGGCTCGATTAGATCTAACATAATGACCTATAAAGTCAGCAATTTCTTCCCTTAACTCTGGTCATCCTCTTTCTCCTTGGGGGCACCTGAGGCTTGCTCCTTGTCTAGTTAGGGGTCGCCTGGACACCTAGCAACCACGACTATCCCGGAGGGACCTTTTCTCTGGGGGTGGCAGCTATGGAGTTACACTGGTAGTTGGGGTTGGCATGATTGTGTGCCTGTTCAATGCTACAAAAAGCTAAGTAGAGATCTGGATAAAGATTTGTTCACTTATAAGTTGCATTAGTTGAGGCATGGTCAATATTACAACTTGCTCATGTGGGGCGTTGGGGCCTAGGGCATGTGTTCATTGTTGGGATTTGAGGGGGAGGTGGAGATGTTGTCCTCCTATTATCTTTCCTCTCGGATGCGGCTCTTTTGGTGTTTACCATTTTCTCAGTTGCAATCTCAAGGTTCCCACAGACAATGTCAAAATGATGAGGTTTAAAGCTATTTTTAGTGAATAGAGTTGTGTTTGGGCTAGTTCGACCAGAGAGATCGAATGATCCAGCTTTAAGATCTTCTTGAGTTGAGTTCTGCAATTAATAGCAAATGTCAGACTAGCCAAGGTGCCCCCAACTAAGGCACTCCGACGCTCAAGTTAGTACCAGTCGAATGAGATAATCGAGTAGCAAAATAAGAACATATAGTGTACATGGCATACTTGGAAGGTGGTTAGCAATTGGGTATTTATAGTCTTTTTTAGGTGGATGATATGGCTAAGATATTCCTATCAAGTGTAAAGGGTTCATGTTCTTGCATAGGAATTGTTAGTCATTTTACATCTTGGTACTATTCCAAGTGGCATTATCTCCTCCTTTCTAAGGAGAATAGTACTCTAGAGGTGCGCCTTCTAACAGAATTGATGACAGAGGTGGTACTGAGGTGGCACGTGTCATTCATGTGAAGACATGCTAATTGTTAGAACATTAAATACGGTAAAGATATAATTCGACGCTAGAGTGAGCACTCTGGTCAATGATGATCGATTAGACAAGGTGATCAACTAGAGAGATGACTGAACGAACTAGACAGCTTGAAGCTTCCCATCGGGTACGATCGAGAACTATCTGCTCGACCTGACGATTGTGGTCGAGTAACTCAGCCCAACCGAATCTAAAAACGCAGTTGGGCTTCAGATGTTATGTGGGTTTGAAAATCCTCTCTAGAGTTGATAACTTATTGGGCTGGGCACCTAGGCCTATTAGGCTATCCTATATCATTATTAAATAATATATTAAATTAATTAATTAATTAACTTATTAATATCATTTGATATTAGCATAACAATCTATTTAATATAATAAATTAATTTTAAATAATTGATTTGTTTAATCTATTAATTAAAATATTATATTTATATAAATTGTATTTCATGCAAGTAAATATTCCATATATAATTAAATATTACATTTAACTATTAATTAAATAAGTTATTATTTGTATCATTAATTATATTTTAGGTATAATTAAATATTAAATTTTTTTATTCAAAAATTTTAGTCACATTTTTTTATGTAACTTATTATATTAATTAGATTAATTCATTTAATTAACTAAAGAAATTACTATGTTGATGTAAATTAAATTTTAAGTAATTATCTTTATTTAAATAATTAATTAAGTTTTATGTATACATAAATCTGGAATAATAAATAGAAAAAATAGTTCATTTTAATTATAAAACTAGAATTATGTTACAATTAATGTATAATTATTAAATTTTTTAATGTAAGTTGATATCAATAATATTAACATATAATTACAATTTCACATGTACTTGATTTTAATTAATGAATGTTTTATTTAAAGTAATACATCATTTGTTATTTTTAAATTTATAAAAATAAAAATTTTAAAATAAATTATGAATTAAATTAATTCCACTCATTTTATTAAAATCATATTTCAATCATTGTGCATATGTAAGTATATATACACACACACACACACAAACTCATTGTCCAACCGTAAATATACATAAATATATTATACAAAAAAAAATCAATTTCACCCTATAAACTCTACAAAAATGTAACTAATTTGATATTTATAGTAAAATTTGTCGAAAACATTAACAAACAAATAACTCATTTTCAAATCATTTTTCCTGTTTTTCCAAAATAAAAACAAACAATAAACACTTTCTCTAATTTTTCTATAAAAAATCCATTCTCCCAAAAATTTTTCTAAAAGATGCCCAAAACGTAAACAAACTAGCCCTAAAGGATTGGCATCTTCAAGTTGTCAATTCTCTGGGTATATGGTTTGGAGTAAGTCATAGACCACTTAAAGCTTCCATTAAGCTTGTCTTTGATAGTCTCCATAATAAACTTCTCCAACTGGTTGATAGAAATTGGTCCATCAGTGAGAACTTGTAACTCTTTGATTGTAGGCTTCTAATTTTTGATTGATTGCGTCTTTGTGGAAGTTTTGGCTTTGTCATGAGCCTCATCTTGTTTGTACACCACACGACTAGCAGCAGCAGCATTGTCTATTGTGTTCATTAACTTAGAGATTTGAGACTCTCACTCTTAGACATGCTTGGCAAGTCCCTAGATGCTCCTAGTCAAATTTATGATTTGTTCCTTTAAGATTGTAGCATTCATCACGAATGTCTATGTAATTCCCAAGGTAAATGAAGAACTCGATATTGAGCAAGTGGATGGTGCAGATTTATCCTCCAAATCTCCACCATATTCATGTATGCCAATAAGATACGACAATGCTTTCTCAATAGGTTCAAGCGAAAGAGCCATCTCCAAAGATGATTGCGACTACTTGACATACTAATTGTGATGACACAGACACTTTGGTTCCAACACTTGATAAACTTGATGTAGTAATTTTCAATATCCTAGTTTTATGGACAACCATGTGATACTTCAATTTGATGAAGCAAAGAGAAGATAGGTGGACATGGTCCTATTGGGTATGCTAGAAATTTATAATGCAAATTTTGTGTCTGCAAAATAAAAATTACGAGGCAAGAAAATTCTTATAAATAAAACTAAAAATCTATTGCATTTTATGAATTATTGGCACAATCCCTAATTTTATCCTCTAATTCCTTCCTTCAAAAGATGATTTGAAATTTGAAGAGAAAATCCGGCACTTTATTGTCCTTTGAAGTTGATTTCCTTCTTTTGTGATGTTAGTTTAGGGGCTTCATGCCACAATCTTGAATCAAAGTAATCTCAAATCAAACGTCATGATTTGATTAGCCCTTTGATGAATGCCTTGAACACTATAGACTTTCTTGAATTTGGTTAAGAGAATTACAAAACTTTTTCAAAATATCTCTCATCGAATTTGCTTTGACTTTTGTTGTTTTGTTGCAAAGGCTTCTTGAAGATCCTCCCCCCCTACTTATATTTGTAGGGCAGAAGCTCTTGCCATAATTATATGATAAAATTGGCACGATTTGATTGACTCTCCATGATTTGATCAATATTTATATATTTAATCACAAGATATAATTCGAATTACCAAAAATCACCATTTGCTTACTTATTTTGCAAGATGTAATTTGATTGCCATGCATGTCTTAATTTCATATATGAAAATATTTGATTTGCCTATCAATTCAATATTTTATTGATTTTGAAATTTAATTTGAGAAATTTTAAAAATAGATAAAATCTGCAGCTAACTTTTCATGTCTACAGTTGTAGACTTAATAATAACATGTTAATTAACTTGAATTTTTTTTGTGTGTGTTTTGAGAAGAAACAATAAAAATTGAAATTTGAAACTAAAATTGTAACTAATTTCCCAATTTCAGATAAAGGAAAAATTCTGTAAAAATTCCTGCTCATTGATTTTTTAATTTAAAAAGGCCTAGTGTAGTTTCTTCCAAAAATTATTAATTGAACAAGTCCCTCAAATTATGAAACGGAAGGAGTATAATATTTGGCTTGAAATGAAGCTAGATGAAAAAATTAAATTAATCACAAAGAGATACTGACAGCAGGAATTGTTATGAACTAGGGAAGTAAGACTTTTTGCTTGCTTAACTTTCAAGTATTTGCTCTGGGAGCCCTGGTGTAGCCAACATACAAGCTCCATCACAGCAAACAATGGTCGTATTAGAACATACAAGAGAGGATATGATTGGTGAACTCTGGCAGCCAAACTTGACATTTCTAAAATCAACACCAACGAGGAGGCGATCTGCAGGTACCATAGGCAACAACAACTTGGGATCAATTCTTCTTTACGTATTTTCAGAGTAGAAATCAATCCACAGTCTAATGAATTAAGCCGGTCCACCAAGTCTGCATACTTGACATGGGCAAACAATCAGCCGGGCCCACAGTTGTATACCCAATAATATATGCTTGGTTTAACTTTCCACGACAGATATCAGAATTATTTCTGAATATGTGACGATCATGCATGTGGGAAAAAAATAGAAGGAAAAGGGAGTGAGAAATCAGGTGGGATGATGGGGGTGCAATGATCTTTGCCTCTTGATAAATTTATCAACAGGCTCACCTGATATTGGTCCATCAACATTGTTCTCACAGAAAGTGTAATGGTGAGTCAGTCCCCCAGAATTTCTCCAGAAAATAGTACCAATACATTTTACCCTGCAATGATGTAAAGCTAGGGTGAGTGGGAGTTCCAGGAGATAGGAACCATAATCAGACTAGGCAGTGCATTACGTCTTTTGTGGAGAGTGAGAATTAGTGGATGCTCAAGGCAAAAATGCTCAATCTTTGGCAGCTCTTGCTCTAGTGTATATGATAAATTAAACAGCAGCTAATTGCATAAATGAGCTACATATGAAAGTTTGGGATTGGATAAATATAATGGAGCAAGTGAAGCATCAAGGTCTTCGTAATTTAAAATTCAAACCCAACCAAAAGAATGGTGAAGCAACTATTACCAATATACCTAGCAAACTAAAGTGTTTGGGGGAGGGGGGGGTAGGGGTGGGCAATGAACAAACAAAAAATAGCAGAACTTCAGTGAAATTTATTAAGTACTCCAGATAATCCTCAATACTTTTCAAAAGAGCAAAGAACCTGAACTCTTGTTTTTCATTTTTAAATTGATAGATGGCAATATTCTTATGCAACTTTCATAAGACTACCAGCAATGTGGAGTTCACGAATTCAAAGTAGCACACTTTTTGGTCTCTCTAAAACTATTTTATTTGGTACAGGTATAGTGAGGTCTCAAAACATATCAAAAAATGGTGTTTCCAAGTGTGGATAAGAACCACATACATAAGGACTACCATCATGAAACAGCCTTTTTCACTCCATGATTCATGAATAGCAACACCTGAATTTTGTGAACAATAGTGAGAATAATTAATAACAGCAACGAAAATCCATACACCAACCTATATATACGAAGGCTCCAGAAAAAGAAAACTTCCATTTAATGCAAGTCAGCTTTATTGAGTCGAGTCCATTGAAATGGAATGAGTAGGAAAAGGAAAAAGAACATAATTCTCAAGGAAAAATGCAAAAGGCTACAACATTTGATATAGAGAAGAGAAAGAGGGTTATGGTGCAGGCTTGCATAAAAAGGCAGACAGGAATATGCAATATTTATGATGTGGTACCACTTTGAACTTGATTTTGAGCTTGATTTTTGACAAGCAGTCATGATACCAATCATAAGATTTAGTTACTTCTCAAACCTAAATGTTCATGGTATAGCCCAATTATTATAGAATTACCAAAAAATTCTTTCATCCTACGATAATCCTCTAATCATCATTAATTACAGAAATGCAATAGTTGATCAACGAGTGATGCTTGATAGCAAACACACAAATAATTTCAAAACAAATAAATCTCTACGTATAGCAAGACAAATCGAAGAAGGTGAATATCATAATGGTATCTATGGGAAAAGGTTGAAATTCATAGAACTACTAATATCTTCTCACAAATGCCTCAATTGTCCAATTGAAACTTCAATCTGTTTGTAAGAGATGCTCCTCAATTTAGTGAGGTTAACTGAATTATGTGATCTCAATGCAGCTGTCCTGGAAAAAGGATATTACAATACAAAATAAACTTTCAGGTCTCATCAACCGATTAGAGCAAAACATGACGATTTCCAAAATGTCACCAGGTTCCTGATAAGCTAATACAGTTTCTAAAAATGTTGGTTTCCCCTCTTTCTTTATAGAGCAATGCATGACATAGTGGAGAGATTAGAAGAAGAAAAAAAGAGAGCACTAGGATATTGAAGTACCTCGTTTTACCATGGGACAGTAATTTCCCAACCCTCATTTCCTGGTGAATGTAGCAACAGAAGTTCATCCTTTTGAAAAGGCAAAGACTAAGCATCCACAGAATATCAGAATTCAAACCGGGAAGCAATGCTGCTTAAGTGGATTCCAGCTTGACAAAATTTCACCCCCAAATTATTGTTCACACCAAAGCGAGCCCCCACAGAATTTTCCTTCTTAATCTGGCAAGCAGCCAGAGGCACTGGGGATTACATGTATACATTTCCATAAGGTAACCACTGAAACACTTTAACCTGATCTCAATGACTCTTCAGGTGAATAATTTCTGCATCTGCACATGATTGTACCCATTAACTTTCTCCTGAAAAAAGTTTACATGTGAAGAAGTTGATCAGATTAACCTTTGAAGCCACATGATTTCATGTCAATGACTAGGATCAATTTCAATGACCCATAACACAAAAGATAAAACACACATAAAGACCACTGTGCCACAGAAAAGCAGGTGTTGCTACTGGATGCACCAATTTCTCAAACTAGAAAAACCTGGCTCCAACAAGATTGGGACAAAACTTCAGATCCAGTGACCCTGGACATATTATTTCTGAAGAAATTCCTCAATACCTCGAAGTCTCTGCCTAACTCAACCTTCAGGAGGTCAGAAATCTGGAAGCAACTTTTTTGGAGGATAAGTTAAGACGCCATACAAGTAATCACCTGCAAAATGAGCACAATTAGCAAGATAGACAAAAGTAAGCAGGATCCAACATCTAAAGAGCAGATGAAAAAACATTATAAGATAAGCTCAGAAAACCCATAGAGTTCATCAACCATGGAAGCTTTATAGCCTTTTGTATGAGCAATATTTTGCTAAAATGTCTTTTCTGGAGAAATTAAATATTAAATGTTTCTCATCTCTAACAGCTTAAGGATTCAAGGTAGGAGATAGACCCCAGATAAATTATGTTGCTATGGTTTGATAGGTTATAGTGGAAGAGGATAAAAGTAGTAATGAAAAAAATTATCCACTGAACGAAACTTAACTCTCCTCTTGGAGTTCCACTGGAGGGAGAGAGAACTTGTTAAATCACTTCTCCTTATCTTGCTCAGGGTTGCAGGTAGGGATGATGATTATAAATTCTTTGTAAGATATCTGTAGACAAGTGGACAAAGCAAAATGACATGAAATAGATTATTGCCTTGTATGAATTGGACAATGCAACATACAGTGGCTACATGGACACAGACTTGGAGACACCATAGTTCTTAAAGATTTTAGGACACAACATAGCTGGGACATGACTGTCCAATAATATATATCTGTATACATGTATCTGTTTTATATAAACATATTTCATACATATATATGTGTATGTATTTTGTAAAGATTTATAAAGAAAAGGACATTAATGTTGGTGATGGTGCCGAACATCACCTATTGTAACATTGGAGATAATGGTGTTAAAAAAAATGTAGTGTATCATTTTTTCCTTATCACTATTTATTTTAGGATCTTATGACAAAGCAAATTATTGGAAAAGGTTGAGTTTGGAGGGCTCCATATTCTCGAGAACCAAGTGTTGTGATCTCTCGCTTGTTCCAGCTATTTGATCCCATTTGAAGTTCATCGTCGATTAGGACATCCTTCCTTATTGACTCTAAAGAGGTTGTGTCCATAATTGCAATCTTTATTTGTTTTAGAAGGTGAGTCATGTTAATTTGCCAAACATCATAAGGTTACATAGCGTACCTTGTGTCAATAAGTGGATTTCATCCCTTTTTGAGTTAGTGCATTATGATGTTTGGGGTCCATGGCATATTGTCTCAAAAATTGGATTCAATTTGTGTTACATTTGTTGATGATTATTCCTGTACTATTTGAGTTTATTTTATGAAAAGTTGTCTAGAATTATTATCCATTTTTTGTGCATTTGTACTAAAATTAAAAACTCAAATCAATGTTCCTGTGCCCAATATTCTGGTGTGATAATCAAGCCGCTCTTCACATCGCTTCTAAGCCAATGTTTGATGAACGAACTAAACATATTGAAATTGACTATCACTTTGTTCATGAAAAGATTCAGCAAAAGATAATAAAAAGTGGACACGTGAAAACTAGAGAATAATTAGGACATATCTTCACGAAACCTTTGGATGGGCCAAGTTGACTACATTTGTAACAAGTTGGCATTATTAACATCTATACTCCAAATTGAGGGAGAGTGATGGGAAATATTATGTACACATATTAGGACATATGTTGTAAATATTATAGAGTGATTCTAGAAAATTATTAGTAGATTACTACAAATTTGATAGGATGGTTGCTAGGGATTTGATAGGATCTTATTTCGTTCATCAAGCTAGAGAACTCTAGTGAATATATTATAACTTCTCCAATTACACCGATATGAAAAATTGAGGGTTTCTTCAATTAACAAAATCAATTGAGGAATATGCTTTGCTGAGCTCTTTTTCATATAAAAATGAATTCTTTTTGTATGTGAATTTGCATGCCCAAGATCACTTGCCACAATCCATTCATTCATATAGAATCCATGTCCTATGTGTGTGTCAACATTCAATGGTTTTTTCCAACACAGTTTTGATGCAGATACTCTTATGTGCTTGCCTTTTGATTCTTCAGTTCTTTAGTTATCATGATTTTCAAGTTTAATGAACCATGCAAGCATACAAATCCAGATTGGTGAAAGACAAAAGGCTCAGTAACTTCACTCTTATGATAAATAGCATTTTGCATGGTTATATGTCTTTTTCCCAGATTAACATGCAAAATATTGTTAATAGTTGACAAATTATTTAAAGTAAACTTTCTACTTGAGATATAATGATACTGTATTTTACATTTTTGGATGACATATTGATCAAACTTGTACTTCCCAAAAATGGTTTATGGTTTAGAAGCTTTTCATCCATATTGTCTTACATATATGTACTTTATTTTCAAACAACAATGCACTGGGATACAACACATTATGGTTAATGTCACAAAAACAGTTGTTTTCATGAGCTGGAGGAGTGTGCACCAAGGATTTTTAACAATCATTACAACAATTGTTAATCAAAGACACAAAGAGAAAACAAGTCCAAGTAGTAGCTATTGACGTAATACGCGTGAGCAATATAAACTGAGAAAAAGAAAAAATTCAGTGCCATTGAAAACAAATTTATGAACTGAAAAGGTCAGGATCTCTTATTAAGTGGTTGAAGTCAAAACAATTTTCAATGAGAAAACGTTATCAGTTAGAAGAAAGAATAGCAAGTATAAAATATTCACAGTTGAGATTTGGTAAAGGATTAAAAAAGTGGAAATAGAGAACAATTCCCAATTAGTCTCTTACCATTTAACCAATCAAGAACAAAAAATTAATTTAATTTTGGTACCTAATATTTACCTGGTCAATTCGGTACCACGCTTGGCCATCTTTTCTAATACTTCATGAGCCATGGCCGTGTTCGAATTAGATGCAAAAGCATCTATCAAAGTGTTGTAGATGTAAGTATCAGGGAACATCTCCTTGTCTTCCATCTTCTGCAAATAGACCAGAGCAACATCTGGCTTCAGGCACTTGCAAAGCCCATGAATAAGAGCCATATAAGCAATTCTATTTGGGCTACATCCGTTATGCTCCATTTCAATCCAAAGGTTAAGAGCATCATCTGGTTTTCCAGCATTGCAAAATCCATCTACTAAAGTTGTGTAAGTAATGACATTGGGTTCCAGTTCTTCTTCTATCATCCTCGAAAAATATAGGATAGCCCGATCAGTATCACCATCTTTGCACCACCCATCAATTAGCAAGTTGTAGGTAACCACTGATGGAATGAGTCCCTTGCCAAGGATCTTGTTCAGAATGTCCTCAGCTTCTGTCATCCTTTTGGCCTTACAGAGCCCCTTAATAATAGTGTTATAGGCGACTATATCAGGACAATAACCTCTTTCACAAATTTCTCTGAATAGCTTCAGAGCATGATCCAGTTTGTTGATATTGAGGAAACCATCAATAGTTGCAGAATATGCAACCATATCAGGGAGGAATCCTACTTTAGTCATGTCGGCAAGGAAATTACAGGCTTCAACTGCCATTCCATGTTCACATAGTTTCTTGACAAGCAGCGTATAGTTTTTTATCCAGGGCTCATGCCCACGAACACGCATCTCCCTCAACAAATCAAGAGCTCCTGCAACATCTTCTCTTCTACATAAGCACCCAAGTATGCAATTGAATGTGAAATGCGTTGGCTGGAATTCTGTCTCCTTCATCTCATTCAGGAGATCAAAGCATTCATTCAATCTATCAGTATTACTTAACCCATGGATTAAATTATTGAAAAGCAAAACAGTGCGTTTGCAACCATTTCGATCCATATCATGGAACAGATCTAGGGCCATATCTAACTTATCAGCATTGCATAAACCATCAATGACAGTTTGAAAACAAGTTGTATCAGGCTTTTCCATTACCAAAGATACTTTGTCTGCCTGACTATTTCCATTCATGCCAAATTCCATAGTCACCTTCAGCAGATGATAAGCTTTATCAACATAACCATCATTAACAAGACCTGTCAAAACAGAGTCATACAGCAGCATCCTTTTCCATAGATCCAAATCCATCCAACCATCTTCAAGAAATTGAATCATGTCTCTCTCTTCTGGGATACATGATAAAAGCTGGGATATTATTTGCACATCAGGAGGAATCCCCGATTCCTTCATGTGCCTGTACAACATTAGGGCTTTTCCTATCTCCTTTTTCTTACATAAACCTCTAATTAGCACATCATAAACAGAAATATCCGGCAGATATCCAAGTTTTTTCATTTTATCATATAGTTCGAGAGCTTTATCCACTCTATGCTCCCTCACGAACCCATGAATCAAAACACATAATGTTTTCTCATTCAAGCTAATCTTGAGACTATTCTCAGCCCACTCAGTCAGCTCAAAAGCCATATCCACCTCTCCGCACTTGCTATAAGACAGAAGTAAAATTGCCAAGACATGCTGATCAACCAAACCCTTCTCATTCAGTTCATTGAAAACCATTAAACCCTTATCAAACTTTCCAGCATTGCAGTAGCACTGCAATGCTGGCGTCAAAGCATGCTTATCAATAGGCCAACCTAAATTTCTCATCTCATTCAACCGATGCTCCAACAAACCAACATCACCACTCTTTGAAATAGCCTCCAACAAACAGTTATAGCTGTAGCAATTTAAAGCGCAAAGTCCAGATATTCCCACTTCATCAAACAAAGAATTTGCTTCTTTGACTAAACCTTGACTACCTAGACACCTTATAAAATATCCCAAAGCCCCCGGTGTCCAGGAACACCGAGAAGTTAATACATTTTGAGCGAGTTCCCTCAATGGGGCATTTTGACGAGCATTTGAGAGGATAAAAGCCATAGCGTTATACGTATAGCAATTATGCGAGTACCCTTCTTGATTCGAAGCCCAGTCGAAGAACACCTGAGCTATTCTCCAATTTCTGAAACATTTCAAAACGGTTTCAACTACTTCAGGAGTGAGCTTTGAGCTTAATTCTTGAAGCTCTGGGGACTTTAAACTGAAGGGTCTCTTTGTAAAGACGGAGATGAGGGATGCTTCTACCGTGCTTGTTTTAGCATTGGTAGAAATGGGGTTCCTTTGTATGCAAGAAATGCTAAAATTCAGGTTCATACAGTCTGGTGAGGTGAAAACACTTTGGTAGGTCGATCTGAAAAGAAGAATAATGCGATGAGTCATTTTGGGGCATCGGGTTATATACATTGCCGATTGAATCGAACTGGGTTCTGAGTGTGGTAATTACTCAATCTGATGTGGTATTTCTCATCAGAATTTATAGGGCTTGTTGTATTGTATTTTGGTTATTTTATAGGAAAAAATTTACGGGGATTGATTTTTGGGAAAATTTTAGAGAATGTGTTAAATATTTTTTTTTATATTTTGAAAAAATATAAAAATAATTTAAGAATAAATTATTTATTTTTTTATATTTTGAAATGAGACATATTTTATTGTTGATGTCAAATCAATCACTTTTTTGTTAGGTTTATAGAGTGAAATTTATATGTGTTTGTATATATATAAGTAAAGTGAAAGAATGATAAATAAATGAGTGATGTAAAAAATGGAGTGAGAGAATGATGAGGTAGGTATGCTTTTTAGGATATAGAATTTTTTTGAGTAAATTATGAAAAAATTTTGGGATAAAAAATTATAATGTTTTGAAAAAAAATTAAAAAATATGTATCTATTTTAAAACTTTTTAAACATTAAAAATATTTTTCCAAAATGTAAGATAATAAGCACATAAGTTTTGGCAAACTGCAAAGAATCTTTCTCTAGCGTTTCAACCCCACCCACCCAATCAATTTTTTTGCTTGGCTTTTAATTTTTTCCTTTCTCGCATACAATAAATTGGGGACCCTTATGTGTGCCTTGACCACGTTTTAAGTAAATAAATTCAATAGTTCACAATTTTATAGTTTCACCCCGTACATATTTTATTTAGCAATTAATTTTTAATTCGTACATTGCACCCAAAAAAAATTAAAATTTAAAATTGTATTATATTTAATAGCCATTATAATTAATGCTTACTTTTCTTATAATTAATCATATAAATATTATAAATATTAAATAAAAATACTAACTTAGAAAAATTAATAGAAATTTTATTGCAAACAATATATCAGTCAAAACAATATTTCATTTAAATAAAACTTATAATCATCAAATCAAATGTTCTTAGAGTTGCACCATTTTCTACAAATCTTCATATTTTACCCACACAAAAAATATATATTAAAAGAAAACAACATTTGGAAAAATGAAATAAAATCTTTAATATCTATAATTAAATATATATTATTTAAATACTAAAATATAAAACTTACCTTGTATGTTTTTCATCCATATAACAACTCTCAAAGCTCATGTGTTATTGCATTTCTATAAAAATGAAAAAGAAATTAATTGCTAAGTGTAAATTACTTTATAAAGTTAATGGATTACTTATAAAAACATAGGTATCTCAATATCTCTTTTATATTCATAAATCTTTTCTTAAACAATATATTTGTAGAACTACATTAAATATATAGAATCTTAAAGATACAAATGATTTAAATATATATTGATTACTTCTCTAATAGGAATATGTTAAGTGAAGTAAATTAAAAATACCCTGCCTATTTTTGCTTTACGAGGTAAAATTACAATTGAATGTTTAATCATAATAACCATATAATATAAAACACATATTCAATTACGCATACCTCACGTGATGAATTGATGTTAATAACTTCTTCATCCCAATTAGACTCAAATCTCTATATTTACCAGTTAAAAAGTTATTTATATGCTTTCTAAAAAAAGAACATACCATACCATAAGAATTACAACCTTTGCATATATAACAATGAAACTGTCCGTACTACCTTTCATCCTATTTGTTTATCCTCTCCTTTAAGATTAATTTTCCCAAATTCACTAAATTCATGCAGATTGAAATGGGCCATCACACGCAAATATCGATTGTGCTCACAACTAATGATATATTTAATTAAATATTAGTAGTAGACAAAATAAAATTATAATCAACTTTTCAAAAGTAAAACTTCCAAAAAGAAAGGATATAATTTCAGTTTAAGTTTTAGATAGAAGAAACTAAACATAATACATGAATCTAGCCAATAATTTAACTCACCAAGCAAACGATCCTATAGAAGTGAAGACAAAAGAAAAAATATTTTGTACCATTGAATACCAATGTATTGCATGTTCAGCTGTTTTTATATGTATTTCTTATAGGGATTATGAGTTTAGACGAAGGAACTTAACTTAATTAAAAAATTGATTTATGGTCTAAAATATAATTTAGGGAATATTATATTAAGGTGAAAATTTTTTGAACTAAATATAAAGAGGCAATGACGGTTGATTAAAGGCAATAATAGGCCTTTTTTTCTAACTAAATATAGAGAGGCAATATCAACTCATTAAAAAATATAATTTTTTAAACTAAATTATGGTATATCAATTATTCTTAGATATTAGAGGCAATAACGACTTATTAAAGGTAAGATTTTAAATGCATGAATTAAAGGCAATATTTCTCTATCACAAATACACACGCATAAATATGTGTGCATATATATATCCATATATATGTATGAACATCTGTATATATTTGTGTATATATCTATCTATACAAAATGTTCACATTCACACTTTTCCCAAAACCTCTTTGACCATATAATTAGCATTTACTAAATTCATTCACCTTCTCATCTATAGTGCCATTTCAATATTATTAGTATTGATGCGGCTTGGGATCTTAGGTCTAGATTTTGAACTCAACTTCCTAGATTATCCCTATTCTTGACCTCAACCTTAACCTCGACCTGAGTTGCACTCACACAAGTAATTTGGATCTTCAACCTGACCATAAGAGCACATAGTAGGCTAGCTGAGATTGCTCTCAACTAAGGTCCTCTAATGCCTAAGTTAGTGAGATATTGAGATGATCAAATAATAGCTCAAACATAAGGTTAAGAACTCAAGTAAGGATGAGCAATGATGTCATGACATGATACTATGTAATTTCCACATTTTATAAGTGGTAAACTGTTCTTGTCTATACAGATCGAGGTGGCAAATTGTTATTCATTAGATCTATAACCGATTAACAATTCACAATTCATTTCATGATCCAAGCCAATTATGGTTCTATCGAGTTTTGACCCGACTCGAATGATAAAGCTGTGAATTTTTATCCTATTAGGGTATTTTGTCTAAATATAGGGGCAAAATAGTCTTTTAAGCTATTCTCATTATCATCATTAACTCCCTCACTTTCAAAGTGTATTGATTCTCTTCTCTGCTATGGGGAATGAACTTATACACTAATGAAAGTAAGCATTAAATCCCCTCAGTCGTCCGATTTGGCGCTCTTAATTTGGATTGTTGATGCCACTGCAATAAATGACATATCACATCCTGCTATCTATAACCTTCTATCCAAATCTCAATCTTTAAGGTTAGTTCACTCAACTAAAATAAGCTCGAACTCAAGTTCCTCTTTCGATAAAACTTAAGGCATTCAAGTGTTCAAGAAATTTAACACTTTTGAATCTCTAATCAAAGAGAAGGCAGCAAAATATGCCTTCATGAGCTTTATGAAGTGCTAAGCCCAACTAAAGAAACTAGGTAGGATTGTTGCAAGGTTTGATCTAGAGCAGCTAGATCCCACCAAGGATGTAGATCTAAAGGAATATCCTATTAGTGGCCTTATTGAAAAGGAAGGACTTGAGGATGAGTTCGCTTTCTTTGCTTTTGAGAGCATGGTCGAGATTCCTTAGACAACACTTGAAGAAGGTGGATCCCATCCCAAGCTCTAGTGGCAGTGGCTGAAGACCCCAAAAAAACTATTATGGTTGAGACAGCTGCTGAATTGGAAGTTCAGTGTCTTGAGATTCGAACTTACCAAGTTGTAATTTTCTTTTTTTGTTTTCATTTTTGCTTAGGCCATAGGCCCATTTCTATAATCTTAATTCGAGATCCTCTAAGAGTTTCATTCTTGTATTGTGAGCTTGAACTAAAAGATTTATGTAATCAAAATATGTAACCAAAATTTGGATTAATGAAGTATGTAGGTTCTTTTACAATTCACAATTATCGTGTATCTAATAATCTCCATTAGCTCTTGATGTGCTCTTAGTATCTTCCTTAGATAAGATCTTACTCAGATCCTGCTGAGATATCCCCAAGTTGAGATTCTACTTCAGGTCTTGGGAGATCTCGATCCTAGATCTCGTGAGATCTCTTTTAGCTGATATTGCTTAGATATAGTAAGACCTCGATCCCAAGTCCTTTGGGATCTCTTGAGTTAAAGATCTTGTAAGATCTTGATCCTAAGTCTTTCAGGATATTTTGAGTTAAAAATCTTGCTCAAATCTTGTAAGATCCCAATCCCAAGTCCTTTGAGATCTCTTTTGCTTATGTGGGATTTTGGTGATCCCTTAAACTGTTAGATTGAGGGGAAGACATAAATAACATTAAATAGAAAGAAAGTTCCTATGATTAAATACGCACCATAAAGGGTACCAACATACACTAACTTTTACAAAATCAACTTCAATTTTAAATATAGAATTTTTTTCAAACTATACACATTCCACGACCGCGGTAATTCCTTCCTTTTAGCATCTTTCAGCCTATATGATCCTTGTTTGGTTGTTTTGACTACTTGGTTGGGTCCATATGCTTTGAGACCTCAACTTTCTTTAGAACCCAGTCTCCCTCCTGGAAGTTTCTCTATCAAACTTTCTTGTTGTATTACTTTGCCATAATATTTTTGTATTCTTGGATATTAACATAGGCTCGGTCTCTCTTTTCTTCAATCACCTCTAGCTTGAACTCCTATGCCTCACTATTGATTTTTGGGCCATACTTCATGATTCATCTAGTGGGTTCACCTGGATCATGGCTTTCACTCTGTATACCAAGCAATAAGGGGTTTCGCTATTGCTAACCTTAGGGTAGTGTGATGTGCCCATAAAACCACGTTGAGCTCATAAGCCCAGCCTCCTTTCGCCTCAACTAAGTGAGCCTTGAAGCTCTTCAAGAGGTTGTAGTTGGTTACTTCCAATTGGCCATTTGCCTTTGGGTTCCCAATGGAAGTGAAACGCTGCTTAATTTTTAGCTCTTGACACTAGCTTGAAACAAAGTTCCATTGTCAGAGATTAAGACCCTAGGGTATTACCGAGAAGATCCTCTATTGGTTGTTATGATCCTCAACAAAATCCTTTACTTTTTCCACTTGGGGAAGCTGGCTGGCATGCTAGTATTGAACCTTCTTCTTTATCTACAAATATAAGAAAAAGGGTGGAGAGGACAAAACATTGTGTTGCCATCAGCAGAATAATCAACATCTAATGTGGTGCAAATTGAAAATGAAGTTATGTTGCATTCGAATTAAATAACTCAAAAATATTTTAAAACAACAAATTTATTTAGAATATTTTACTAATATTCACATTATTTTTGCAATTTATCTTCAAAATAGAAACAAGAAGAGAAATGTCTCTTGTCGTGAATATACTGCTTATAGGTGCCAAATCCATGGAAATCATTTTAATTGCATACTTCATTCGGGGACATTAGGACAACAATATAGCATAGATTTATATATAAAAATCAAACACAGTGCTTGGATTTCTATACAATGGAACAACAACAATTTGATGCAAGAACTGAAAGTCTACAAGGGATAGTTGGTTCTCCAGGAGTTGATGGTCTATATGATCCAACAAAAATAGGTCGACGTATTTTGTTGCCTTCGTCTTTCATTAGAGGGCCAAGAGATATGATGAAGAGGTTTGTCAATGCAATGGCTTTAGTTCAAAAGTATGGCAATCCTGACTTGTTCATTACAATGACATGCAATCCAAATTGGAAAGAAATTAAAGATCAACTTCTACAAGTTGAGGAGCCATATGATCAACCTGATTTAGTAGCTCATGTTTTTCAATCTAAGCTTGAAAAATTTAAAGAAAAAGTGATAAAAAAATAAGTTATTTGGGGAAGTTGCTGCTTATGTTTATGTCGTTGAATGTCAAAAGCAAGGTCTGCCACATGCTCAATTGGATTATTATTTTGAAAAAGCCACATAAGCTAACTGGTTCAGAATTATATGATAATATTATAAGTGCAAAGATTTCTAATGAAACTAATTCAATGTTGCATTCTTATGTAATAACTCATATGTTGCATGGTCCTTGTGGTGCAAGCAATCCCAAAAATATTTGTATGAAAGATGGACAATGTAAAAATAAATATCCTAAAGAGTTTTTTAAAGTTACTACTCATAGTAAATATGTTTATCCTAATCATAGAAGATGAAATGATGGAAAAAAAATTCTTGTACGTAATGCCTATTTCGATAACAGATATGTTGTTCCTTATTGTCCTTACTTATTAGCTAAATTCAATGGTCATATAAATGTAGAGGTGTGTTCTGATTTTAAGCTTGTTAAGTATCTTTACAAATATATATGTATAGGACATGATAGGATATATTATAATATAGTAAATGATTCTTTTGCTAATAATGTCGATGAAATAAAAGAGTTTCAAAAAGGTTGTTGGATTTGTGCTATTGAGGTTTATTGGTGAATTTATAGTTTTGATATTACACAAATATACCCTCCAATTATTTTTTTTCCTATACATTTACCTAATGGACAATACGTTTGTTTTGGTAGGAAAAAATCTTTAAATGAAAATTTTTCAAATCCATTTGCTAGAAAAACAATGTTTACTGAATTTTTTTGGATGAATGGAAATGATCCCATTCAAAAAATTGAGTCTGTTATATAAAGATTTTCCCAAGTATTTTGTTTGGAGCAAAAGTATAGAAAATGAAAAGTTCGAAAACGTCAAATTGTTGTTGGTAGAGTAGTAATTGTTGATCCTTATGAAGGTAAGTGGTACTTTTTGAAAGTTCTTTTATCAAATGGAAGAGCTCCTAAATTATTTGAAGACCTTTTAATTGTTGGGAATGAACAACATATTACATTTCAAGAAGCTGCACTTCATCGATGTTTACTTGAATCTAATATTGATGTTGAACAATGTCTAGAAGAAGTTTCGTGGTTTCAAATGCCTCAAACATTGCAAAAACTCTTTGCAACTCTTTTAGTATATAATTCACCACCAAAACCTAAAGAACTTTTTGAAAAGTTCTTTTTTTCTCTTTTAGATGATTATAGAAGAAAAAGTCATTTTACTAAATCAGAAATTGAAGATAAAACTTTAAAAAGTATAGATGAATTCCTTATGTCGCTGGGTAAGTCTACTCATGATTATTTTTTAAGTCATTATTTTCAAAGTTTACAAAAGAATTAGGTTATGAAAGAAGTCTTATTCCATCTGCTGATGATTTGTTGCACCTTGACGATTTTCGTTCCTATGCGTCTTTTAATATGATTTTCCTGTGCATCCTTTCTTCCTCACGTACTCGCAGACATTCAAGGTATCATCATTACCATCATCAAAGCTTGTTTCAGAATCATCCGAACCGTAGAATCATCAACGCTTATTGGATCGACATTTTTCTCAACTCTTTTTTGGACAAAAATCTCCTTCTTAGTTTCAAACTCAATGCTATCACCTTCCTGATGAGGTTTCTGGGTTCTGTAAAACGCATCCCACCAGCTTTTGGTTCGGTGGGATATCAAATTAAAGCGAGATTTTTCGACATACAATTTTTTTTTTTGTGAAAAGAAGGAAGAAAGAAAGAAAGAAAAAAGGGTTTAACATAAAATATATAACAAAAGAACACTTATGAATAAAGGAATATTAGTTCCACTATGACTCTACTTAGATTGTTATCTTATTCTTCCCTTATTATCTTCAAAAAATATTGGGTATTTATGCATGAAATTTACCGATTTTTCCAATATGTGATCTCCGTTTGATTTTAAATGCATAACTAAGTTGATTCCTATTGCTGCTCTTATGCTTATTTTACTTTATTAGATAATATACATATATAAATAATATCATTGTAGTTAGTTTAATATATATAAAAGTGAAAAAATATTAATTTTTCTCTAGCATGGAATCTTTGAAGTAATTACAATGCTTCATCGTCACATACATTTATTTTTTTAGAATTTTTGGAAGACATAATTAAAATATAGAATTTGTAATTAGCTTCTTGTTATCAATTTTTTCTGTAAAATAGATGGTCGTCTATTTTTTTAATATTTAAGTTTAAAACTAATTTTATTGTTCTTGGCTTATTTCTGTATAATATGTTATTTTCTTTGTATGTTTCAAATAAAAACAAATCCTATTCTATTTTTCCAACATTTATCTATTATAAGAAAATAAGCAACATTTTTTTAGTCTCTTAATTTATTAAATATTCCTTTTAAAAAAAATCAGATCAATCTAACATTTACTACTACTTTCTTATAT